>JACEFZ010004338.1:2500-17772 GCA_014155875.1 Cepaea nemoralis | reverse complement strand
AAAAATAAAAAAACAAAACCAAGTATTATTTTAAGAAAAAATTAAAATTCCAATTTTTTTAAAAAAATTTATTTTTTTTTGGGGGTTTTTTTTTTGGGGGGGGGGGGGGGGGGGGGGGGGGGGAATTTTTGTTGTTGTTCATATTCCTTACAGAACAATGTTTTCAACACCATCATATTACTGATATTGTGATCTCTAGGCACATTTGCGTTCAGTGGTTTGCCATTGCTTTCTGAACGACCAGCTCCCATACTAATTCGTTAAAACTCAGCGCAACGCGGTCTGCTGTAAAATCGCGCGCAGATGTGTTTCGAACGCAGGTAAGCGGGATTACGAACCGCGTCCATAAATCAGTCGCCATGGATATTGGCACCAGCAAATGTGCGTGAGAGTATTATAATGCAAATCAGAAGAGTTCAGAACAACTTCTTGAATAAAAGAATGTGATTGTCTATCACGTTGCCTCCCCACATTCCGAATGTCAGTAAATCCGATAAATGTGCCAAAAAATTTTAGTAAGTGCTTTACGTGAAGTTGGAACCGGCATTGATTTAAGTGCCTTTTTAGCGGTCTATGTGTCTTTCATTTCGTTCAGAATCATATTATGCTTTAGCTTACACTTCTGAAAAGCAGAAAAGAAGGAATAAAAATGATCATCAATAGCCTCAAAGAAGACAACAGAGAGACCAAAGTATCATGCTGGGAGGAACGATAATGCTCTATACTGACCAGTTCAAATAATACGTAGCAGTAACAACTAAAAAAAATAAAATATTGAAGAATCAGTCACCAGAAAAGCAGCCGGTTTCTCAAACCATAAACATAAGATTCATAAATAAGAACACAGTACTGGATAAGACCACAGATGATTGTATACTGCTCCACATATCTACAATGGATGATTTGCATATACAAGGGACTTCTCACAAGTCTTTAGCCTGACCATGAAGGAATAGGCGGAAAAAATTGAAATTTGGCACAGTGCTTATTTCTTCTCAATGTAGCCACCACCTGAATTTATGCATTTCTGCCATCTCTGCGTAATCCTGAAAAGACCTTCAGAGTAAGACAACCTATTTTTCGAACTAAACCAATTATCACAAGCCTTCGTCACTGTCAAAAAGATTTCTTTTCAGCTGTGTTTTAAGATTTTGGAAATAAAAGTAGTGTGATCGAGCCAAATCTGGAGAATATGGTGGGTGTGGAAACATTTCAATATTCAAATCGTTGGCAGTTTGCAGCACAATCCGTGCTTTATGGGACGGCACGTTGTCTTGAAGCTAAGGCAGAATTTGCGTACGCGCTATTCTTCGTTTTCTGGTCACAGCCTTTCTTAGATTGATAAGTATATGTGCTTAGTACTGCCCTTTAAACGTGTTGCCATGAAGCATGCAATCTTTCAATATGACACCTTTGACGTCCCAAAAAAAACAGTCAGCATCAATTTTCTTGCAGATCTTTGTGCTCTTGGCTTGACATGTATTGGCGAGCCCTGGGTTCTCCACTGTATGCTGGCAATTTTGGATTCTGGGTCAAAGTGGTGAATACAAGTTTCATCTACCGTCACCATGGTAAACATGTTTTCGACCGCCACATGTTGAGCAACGGGCCACAACAGTCAACCCGTGTTTGTTTCTGTTCACTTGTCAGCAGCTGCGGTTCCCAGTGGGCACACCCTTTTCTCATGTTCAGTCTGCTGTGTAAAATTCTAAAAACTGTACTCTTACTCATTTTTGCAATTGTCATTTTCCTATCCTGGTCTATGATTTTCTTCACTTTTGGAGCATTTGCGTCATTGCACTCTGAAGACGGTTGTCCCGATCTTGGCAGATCAGCAACTTGGAAACGACCCTACTTAAACTGCAAACACCAATTCTTTACAGAAGCACACGAAGGACAGACTTCCTAAAACACTGGCTCCATCTTCCTGTGTATTGCTGTAGGTGGTTTTCCCTGTAACACCAAGAATTTTATCACATTATTTCTCCATTGTTCTGAAAAACCGATGGATGTGCAGATCTG
Organism: Cepaea nemoralis; assembly: GCA_014155875.1. NCBI lineage: Eukaryota > Metazoa > Mollusca > Gastropoda > Stylommatophora > Helicidae > Cepaea > Cepaea nemoralis. The sequence goes on along the minus strand of JACEFZ010004338.1, from coordinate 15,750 downwards.
GTCAATAGGGTGTGTTGTGCCATGTAAAATATATCGAGAAAACCAGTTGAGGAGGAAAATTCATAGTTCATATGCCCATTACAAAGTGAATGAGCTATCAATCAATCAATCATGTGCCATGCCGGAAAGCGTGGGCGATCATGACTCGCCATTTCACTCGATCACCAGCGTCGTGGATCAGCTCAGTGTTCCTGTCTCGTCCATGCCATGATGCCAAGCCATCCAGGTATTTTCTTCTCCATCTTCCTCTTGGTCTGTTCCCTTCGATCTTGACAGTTATCACTAAGTTCTCCAATCCATTTCCTCTCATAACATGTCAAAAGTTTTTTTGACTGCTTACGTCTAATTTCTCTAATCAGTTTACGATTTTCATTTGTCTCTTGTAGTACTTGGTCATTGGTTTTTCTGTTTGCCCACGGTATTCTTTGCATTTTCCTCAAAACCACATTTCTGCAGCCATCAGATGTTTTTCAGCTTGTCTGCACATTGTGACTTCTTACAATTTAATTCCAACCCCAGCTGCTCACTGTGTACAACAACTGCGTCTACTAATTGTTGTAGATATTGTGCATTGTCTGCAATCAATACTGTATCATCTGCATATCTAATGTTATTGATGTTTCGTCCTCCAATGATGATTCCATTTATATCTTCTACATTCCTGAAAATATTTTCACTGTATAGAGAAACAGGATCTGGAGACATTACACATCCCTGCTTAACACCTCTCTTAATAGGTTGATATTGTCCCAGTTCATTATCAATCCTTATAGCAGCTTGTTGTTTCCAATATATGTTTTTTATAAGTTCAATGTCTTTCCCATCAATTTGTTGATATCCAAGCATATCTACCATGTTGACATGTCTAACTCTATCAGAAGCCTTTGTGTAGTCAATAAAGCAAAGGTGTATATCCTTGTTTACTTCTATAGCACGTTTAATAACTGTTCGCAGCATATACACAGTATTTACTGTACCCTTGCCTTCTACAAATCCACATTTTTCTTCCCCTATTTCAGGTTGTATTTTCTTCCTCACTCTTTGCATGATAATTCGTAGCAAAATCTTTGTGATGTGGCTCATTATACTAATTGTGCTATGTTGATCACATTCCAAGGTTCCTGATTTCTTTGGGATTGCAATAAATAGAGAGTTATATAATTCAGAAGGTATATCTCCAGTATCATATAATGTGTTCAGCAGTCTGGTGACTTGATCTAGTCCAAATTCTTCTAAAGCTTTAATCATTTCTGTTGTGATGTTATTTGCACCGGGAGCCTTGCCAGCTTTCATGAGCTATACGTGTGCCAAATGTCTCCAAAATTTTCTCCGTCTACTACTTCTTAGTCAGGCTAATAACTTATGAGAAGCCCCTTGCACAAATTATGGGTAATGAACACAGCCCATGATTATACTGTTATTATTACTATATTGTTGTTATTATAATGATTATAAATGCTTTCAATTTAAAACGCCTACAGAGCGAAAGAGACCACTAGCATTCGCAACTAGCATGGAAGACAACAACAATCAAAGAACAATATAACCAAACAGCATGTACCAGTCATTGAACATCCTAGGACTACACTTGAAACTCGCTTTACAAAAAGTAACCGACAAGGATGAATGGAGAATTATGTAAATGTCTTATATGACTCGTGACAGAAGATAAGCGTCAACGTAAATGTTCATTTACATGTGAAATATTTTATGATTAACATAAACCGGTCTCCGTGGCCAAAGGCTTGCGAACGCGGTTCGTGAGCCGGGTACCAGGTGTTCGAATCTCGGCCGCGACTGATTTGTGCAGCAGACCTTGTCGCGTTGTGTTATAAAGTGCTGGTATGGGAGCCGGTCGTTCAGAAAGCAATGGCAAACTACTGAACGTAAAACCTTGCCTAGGATATCAACAGCAGCTGAAAAATGCTGGTGTCGACTGCAACGTCCTGCAAGGGATATGCACCGTTAAAAAAAAGAAAAAACTTAAACTGTTATATGTTTGTCCCTAGAAATTACAGGAGATTGTGAGAAATGCTAGCATGGTCTCAGCGTTGACAGGAGATTTTGAGAAATTCTAGCATGGTCTCAGCGTTGACAGGAGATTTTGAGAAATGCTCGCATGGTCTCAGCGTTGCACACCCCGTTGTACTAAAGAGCACTACATTGAGAACGCGCCAAGATGTGACAAAAACTGATCTGAGAATGTGTGTCTACTGGAATCAGCGCGTAACCTTTGATCATTCTTGGTATTTTAGTTAAGGTTCCGTTAATCTAGGTACATATAACATTACTACACACTGAGACCCGTAAAAGTCTTGTACATGTTTACAACAAGTGATACGCAACTGCCGCATAATTTTTTCATTTTCTCTTCATTGCTATAATTTCTTTAATCATTGTATTCTTCTCATCCCTTCCTTATGCATTAATGTAGTCACCGGATGATCTTCTCCTGTACTGTATGTTGTGCTTCGTGATTGTATTTGTTTGCTGATGAAGGCTAGCCACCGCACCGTCCTATATGTGTCGTATTTATGTTCTGTAAAGCTGCATTACTTTGTGTTATTTTAGATTGTTTACTGTTATCTAGACATGGTTTAGAACCTTTCACAAATCATATTAGAGCATAACGTTACTTTGGATAATAAATAACTGTAGTTGTATATGAACAACATACGGTAGTCTCTCGTATCGCTAACTAAAATATTTAAACAGTAAAATGAAGAGATATGAAACAACACATACCGTACTGACAGGTCGGCCCGAACCATCCGCTTTCACACGATGAATCCGAATAACATTCTCCACTTGAGTAACAATAGTTATGGGCACAGTGACACTCGTACCGACAAGGTGGTCCAAACCAGTTAGATTTGCATGGTGGGACTTATGAAACAGAAAAGTGAAATATGAAAAGTGTATTTAACTGCATCACACACACACACACACACACACACACACACACACACACACACACACACACACACACACACACACACACACACACACATTCACACACAATCACACACACACTCGCTCGTGCACGCGCCCACGCACACACACAAGTATGCACACGCGCAAACGCGCACGCACGCACAGAGACACAAACACACACACACGTATATATATATATATATATATATATATATATTATATATATATAATATATATATATATATATATATATATATATATATATATATCATCAAGCGTCCTGCCAGCTGGCGTTGACGTTCATATCTCTCCACAGATCGCGGTCGTTGATGTTCTCCAACACTTATCTTATCATCATATGACCTAAGAAAGCAGTGTGTCTTTTTCTTATTGTTGGGTATAATGTTTAAGTTTTATTTGCCTCTATCAGACAATCCTTGTAAGTTACTCTGGCAGTCCAAGCAACATACCTCTCAGGAAACACATCGCTGTTGCTTCCTAGTTTTTTTCTAATATGTTCATTTACATTAAAAGATTGACTGCCATCAAGCAAAACCGTTTATATATATAGCATTTCAGCATCTCCTTCTTACATTCCATGATGGTGACTTATTGAATAACATACTTTTCATTTTCTGAAATGCAACTTTTGCTTGCACTATACTGATCATAGCATCTGTTGTGCATCTTCCACCTGATGTTATGATTGCCCCTAGACATTCAAAATTATACAATTGTTTAGTATTTTGCCTTCTATTGTCATTACATTTGTTGGAGTCACCTGTGTATTTGATATAACCATTGCCAATTTTCTTGATATTAAAGGAGAGTCCTTTCTGTGCACTTTCTGTTACTACAATGTCCAATAATTGTTGTAGACATTTTGCCTTATCTGAAAATGTTGTCATCTGCATAGCTTAATTTGTATATATTTTAACCCCCTATTAGTATTTTTTTCTTCTTTAATTTCTCTCATTAGTACTTCGTTATATAGAGAGAAGAGATCCAGTGACAAAACGCATCTCTGTCGTAATCCTAGCTTTATTTATTCATAATGCCTTCTTTATTTCTAATTTTAATTGCTGCTATTTGATTCCAGTAGATATTCTTCATTATTCTGAGATATCTTCATCAATTTTGATTTATATTTTACATTTTGATGAGTTCATCATGTGTTACCTTATCAAATGCCTTGGCATAATCTATGAAGCACAAGTATGTGTTTTTATGTGTGTCTATCAATCCGCTATTAGTGTTCTTAACTGTATATATTACATTGTTTTTATCGGTACCTTCCACACATCTATACTGCTATTTATCAATGTCCATCCTTTTTTGTTATTTCCATTATAATTTCATAAGTTTATTATAATTTTATAAGTTTACTTACCTGGTTTATAAGGGTAATTGTCTGAAAATCTGTGCATTCAATTGCCCCTGGTCGTTTTGGTATAGCCATGAATGCAGATTTCAGCATATAACTAGGTAAATACTCGCTGTTGTAAATTGCATTCAACATTTTGGTTAATAGTTCTACCCCAAATTCTTCCATTACTTCTAATTCTTGTGTTGCGATTCTATCCGACACGGGTGTTTTTCTTTTCTTCATATATTTGATAGCGTCAGGAACTTCTACTTTTAGAATGGGTGGACATTCTGATTACATTCTTCTGTTAATTTGTCTCTGTTTCAGCATATACTTCTATTTTATACTCATTCTTCCTCCTCATTATAGCACATTCTGTAAATATTACTTAACGATCTAATTTGCGTGTGTGTGTGATCAGATATGTGGCTTCTGCGTGTTTTTAATGTGAATTGAAAACAAGATGTAATAACATCAACAACAACAACAAAGAAAAAGATCACATAAATACTGACAGCCAAGAACAACGCACGGATAGTTAGAAAGAAGTGAGTGTAATAAGGTCGCAAATTGAAATCTGCAACAACGATTAAGTGAAAGGACAAGTCAGTACGCTGTCCATTCATTAGATGTAACTGTCTTAAACATGTGTACTCCATTTGATCTGTACCAACACTGCTTTATGAAATATTTGTGGGAATGCGTTAATTGTTAACTCAAAATGCATATTGAAAGCATCAGTATTAATTAAATAGCATTACAATATTATTGTGTTTAATGTAAAGAACACATAGCTAAATTTTAGAATCCCATGAAATCACACTTACATCAAACGTCAAAGACTATGATATAGCAAATATTCCAAAAATATAAATTAATATAACACTATAAACATGCAAGAACAAATACTCAAGCTACTATAACACTACTAACACTCAACTCATACCTGCTCCACCACACCTGTCAGCGTTGAGGACTAACCCCAGTGTCAGAAGTTGAAGGAACCATGTAAGCGACATAACTTTCTCTTCTCTCTGCAATATCATAAAATGTACATTTATTCTTCCTTACATTAGTTTATAAATTAATGAATTATAGTCGCATCGTATAGTACAGATACGCACACACGCACGCACGCACGCTTGCACACACAAGCTCACGCACACACACACAACACACACACATACACTACATATATATATATATATATATATATATATATATATATATATATATATATATATATATATATATATATATATATATAGATTTGGCGAAGTCTGAATTTCTGACTATAGTGGTTTGTGTTTAGCTCTCTGCTCTGCAGTTTCTTTCTTTTTCAAAAACAAAAGTTAAGAGACATTAAATAAAATAGCACACTGCAAACGTGGTTAAAACGCGAGATGTAAAGACATTCCTTTAAAAAAAATGTAATTTAGAACCCTTACTTATTGCAACTATGTAAATTTCGATTGAATGAAGAAACAAAGTCACGTTTAACTGTAAGCCTTAGTCCCAGAGACACAGGTATGGCTACTCTCACTTTCGACATGTTTGCATTTTCCAAGTCATGATTAGATCAGTGCCACCTAACACAAGCAGTATTTTGAGAACTGTAATTAAATAAAAGTTTTCGCAAGGAGTTTAAGCGGGGTTAAAGACGTAAGCTAAACTTAATTGCACAGGGTTTTAACATATATGGCTCTGTCTCTTTGCGCAGGGAGGCCTACCGAAAGCGCCCACAAAATACGAACTCCATAACTCCAGCGACGACCTCCAGGAGTCTCCGAAATCGAACCCACAAGATGTACACTAATATTTACTGTATTTGGAGTGTTCATTGCGTATTGCTTATCACACGATGCAGTGGGTATTGGAAAACTAAATGTTATTCAATAACAGTTTGTTATTTAATTTTCCATGACTTTCTTCTATTAACGTTCATGTTACTAATCATTGAACTTAAAACATCTTCTTTCAACAGCCAGCATCCTTTGCTTTACCACTTAACGTTTGACTTACACGATGACTTCAGACTTCTTGACAGCAAATCTCACTGTGAGATTCCAGTGCAGAACTCGAGTATGTGTATGTTGTTATATCAGAGAAACGACAGTCGTTAAAGACGATATTATAGCCTAGTATTGGTGAAACACTCTATTTATGTAGTATGCCAAGTTAAGCATCGAGTGTGAGTGTTTCTTGTCTAGTGCTGTAACCCGTTTATATATGACCTGACAGTTTCGGGACAAGCGAAAGTTTACTTCCTGGTTCCTTTTCTGTGCATGCTATGTTAGCGTGTTATAATTCTTCAAACCGAAGCCACCCATGCCCTGATACATATAACTGATTGACATTGAAATGAAAGGAATACGAATAGCAAAACGAACTTTATGTATATAACATATTCACCCCCACCCAGAACCCCTATGTTATCGACTGCACACACATGTCTATGTAAACGAATATTCAGTTGGCTGATTGGCTTAAATCCTCTGAAAGAGTTTGGGTTTTAAATATTAAATACCATGCACTGATATTCAGGTCGTCTGGGCGCTAAGAAGGACAGGCATCTTCAGAAGTGAGGTTCGCGTGGATGTTCCTCAGTGCCCGTACCAGAACACCAACTCCACATTGGTTGTGTTGTAGAGCTTTCCTTTTCGTCCCCAAGCTGTGAAACCAGCGGGGTATGCAAGACTGGTACTGGAACGTCGTGTCTTCGGATACATGTACTAGTATGTAACCAGGTCATGAGCAAAGAACATACTGATTGGCTGAGAGTATGCCTAGGTTGGTAATTTTTCCTCCACTGTGTTTATATATTTCAATGTCAAAAGATTGCGGCCCAATGTAACGAACATACCAAGAAACATACAGTATAACACACAATATATTACCGTGGGTTATTATACATGGATTTGTCTTACAACTGGTGACGGAAATGGTTCGTGTTTGCAATTGATATTTCTCACACATAACCCTCACACTTCGATTAGTGAAACTGGCACTCAGAGAATATGTCTTCATTCATCTTGCTAACATCTTGTTAACATTATATAGGAGCAAATTCTGCTGGTAACACAATCTAGAGATGTACTTCTTTTGTTACTACGTTTACAATTGTCTGCTTTGTTGTTGTTGTTGTTGTTGTTGTTGTTGTTGTTGTATCTTCTTTTGTTACTACGTTTCCTATTGCCTGCTTTGTTGTTGTTGTTGTATTTGTGTGTGTGTGTGTGTTTGTGTGTGTGTGTGTGTGTTTCTTGTAGGAAGAACTTTAAGAAGGACATAAATCTTTGTTTGCGATGCCTACAAATGGAAGGATGTCTTTGCACCTGGCAATATCCTAATCCAAAGTTATGGGTAGAGATGTACGGGTATCCCATTTCAAAGGAGACGTAAAGTGCCTCCTTTCCTCCGCTAGACTACGAGACACCCTTGGGCGAGTTGGAGTACCCGTTTAGGCTCCCGATCTGGGTTACGTGAAGCCATGGGTGCAACTTGTGGATGAGGTTGTAGAGCAGCCGACATATAGTTGTAGGTTATCTTCAGGTTCCCGACGGGAGGTAGAGGATTTCCCTTTTTTTGGGGAGACAATGGTTACGGTCATTGGCCAGTATGGTCACAACTAAAACGGAAAGCAATGGCAAACTACCTTCTTTACAGATGCCAAGAAAGTTATGTTTTGCAGTCTCATCGAAAATCAGAGCTTCGCTCGGAAGGGGTAGCCATGTGCACCAGGTAACTCCAGACCGTCAGCAGGCTACTGAGTGCAAAAGATTACTATCATTGAAAGTAGGAACTTGTAATATTAAAAGAATGTGTGCAGATGGACAATTAGATAACATCAAACAAGAAATAGGAAGAGGGAATATTATTATTATGTGAGACGAAATGGAAAGGGACATGAATTAAGACAGGGGAGGATTTTAATATTATGTACTCTGGAGGAGAGGAAATGCAAAGAGGTGTAGCAATTATCTTGGATCTGAAACCATCAACATCTGTTAAATGATATTAGGCAGTGTCAGACAAGGTTCTATTGGTAAAATTAATCAGCAGACCTTTTAACATAAACGTCATTTAAATATAAGCCCAAATGGGAGAAAGAAGTGAAGATAGTGTAGATGAATGTTATAATGTCACGGAGAATGCTGTGAAGAAATGTAATAATTCAGAAATAAACATCATACTGGGTGATTACAATGCGAAAGTAGGAAATCAAGGGAATAGATTCACAGCATTTTTGGGAGAACGAAACGAGAGAGTATACAAATTTGTAGAATGGGCAAAATAACATGAACTGATTGTCGGAAACACCTGGTTTAAGCAACATCACAGAAGATTATGGACATGGAGAAGTCCTGACAGCAGGATTAGAAACTAGATCGATTACATCCTGATTAACTGAAGGTTTCGGGATACGTTAACAGTCGCAAAAACAGTTCCAAATGCAGGCTGTTAGAGTGGTCACAGATTGATTATATGCACATTGAAAGTAAAGTTTTTAAAAAAACATCAAGTATACACCAGGAATCACTAAGTATGCAAAACGGCACGGAAATAAATACAAGACAATTTTAAAATAGAAGTAAAGATGATCAATGGGAAATGTTGAAGAATTCACTCAAGTTGGCAGAAGAAACAACTATACCGAAACTAAATAAAGTAGGTCGTAAGAAATGGATGACTGAAGACATTTTAAGTTTAATGGAAACAAGAAGACACAACAAAAACAATCCTGCCAAGGGATCCTCACGAATGTCAGAACATTATGTAAAGATTGCATTTATTTGGTTGTTCCGGGATGTGAGATTTAAATGTTATGTAAAGAAGCAAAAGAAGCATGAAAAAAGACAACACAACAGTAAAAAATACCAAATTAAAGCACAAAATAATCCAGGAGCTTACTAATAAAGTAAAAATTAAAAAAAACAAAAAACATCCTAGATCACCTGAAAACAAAATATGTAAAAATCATAATAGACAAACACGAGATTTTACATACATGGTCAGATTATGTGAAAAACCTTAATGATGATACAAGAGAAGAACAATATAATTTTCGGAGGAACAATGAAGAACCATCAATTCTGAAGATAGGAGTTCAGAATGCGACTAACGAAATAAAATCTGACAAGACCCCAGATCCAGACAACATCCCCACAGAAATTATCAATGCCTAAGAATATGGAATATACCAAGTCACCTGACTGCTGAACACAATATATGATACTGGAGAATTACCTCCTGAATTATGTGATTTTATATTTATTGCAATCCCAAAGAAATCAAGGACCTTGGAATGTGATCAACATCGAAACATTAGTACTAGAATGAGCCACATCTCAAACATTTTGCAAAGAATTATCATGTAAAGAGTTAGGAAGAAAATACAACACGAAATAGGAGAAGAACAATGTGGATTTGTAGAAGGCAAGAGTTAGTAAATGCTTTGTATATGCTGAGTATAAAATAGTGATGCGATTCAATAAGGATATGCCTTGAAGAGATTAGAACAAGAATCGCCATGGCGAAGGCTGCAATTTGCAAGGTGAAAACCATCAATCATTCATGTGCCATGCCGGAAAGCGTGGGCGGTCATGACTCGCCATTTCACTCGATCACCGGTGAAAACCATACTGACCAATAAAAAGATGTCATTTACAACGAGAAAATGAGTATTGAGGTGCTACATAGAACATGTGCTTTTGTATGGTTGTGAAGCGTGAACAATGAGCAGACAGGCTGAAAAACATATGATGGCTGTTGGAAGTGTGGTTTTTGAGGAAATGCAAGAATACCAGGGCAGACAGAATAACCAATAACCAAGTCTACAGGAAACAAGTGAAAATCGGTAAACTCATTAGAGAAATTAGATGTAGACAGTCACGCATTTTTTGGCCACGTAATGAGAATAAATTGGAGAACTTGGTGACAACTGACAAGATCGAGGCGAGGAGAACATGGAGGAGGCAGAGAAGTAAATACCTGGATGGACTGACCACGTTGTATGGTCCAGACAAGAACACAGAGCTGATCCACCATTCTGGTGTTCGAGTAAGAATGCAAAACATGACCGCTCACGCTTACCGGCATGACACATAATGATGATGAATCCAACACTTAATTTATCTGCCTAAGGCTTTGTTTTCGTTGCTTCTAAATGCCTATCCTGAGATTATTCTTACGAGATCTATAGGAGGAGAATTGAGCACATATGTAGTCAAAGTGAACCGTTCTAAAACAAAGCAAACCATACCAAACAGGTGAGTTGCCGTTATCTGTTCAATCAATTCTTGAATAGACGAGATACCTCCCTTCCCTTGCACTGTCCAACTATAAGACAGAAGAGCTTCTGTTATACTGTTTAATATGTTCCTAAATGACAAGATACTTTCATTCTTTGGTACTTTGTAACGACCAGACAGGAAACTTACTGTTCTGGTGCTTTACCTGAGTTCTTAGGCTGACAAGATCCTTTTGTTCCCCGGTACTACCCAACGAACAAAGAGAGGTGTTACCTTTTAAATGTTTAATCAATTCTAGGTTGTGCGAGATACTTCCATTCTATGGTGCTGTCAAATGACCAGGCAGGCTAAATTATGTTACCATTAGATCTTGAGTGGATGCGTTACCGCCATTGCCTGGTGCTTACCGACGATCACACAAGGAGAGCTACTGCTCTAGTGTTTAATCAGTCTATGAGTGTACGAGATACCGTCAGTTCTTTAGTTCTTTTTAAGAGGCAGATATGAGGAGGTGGGGGTGGGGAGGGGGGAGCTATTCTAGTATTTAATCCATTCTTGAAGGGATGAGATGCGTTCATTCCCTTGTACTATCCAACGACTAGACTGCTACTGGTTCTTGTAATTTATTATAGAGTCTCTTAGCACCACGCTCTACCACGACTAGAAGACATTTGATAATGCCATGAGCTACAGACATGACACTATTGCCTTTGGAAAACAGAGTAGTTCTCAATCCACGATTATATTTTTTGTCTGCAGCAGCTGAGCTGTTTTATGACTACTCTTGGAGTTGCAAGTGCGTCACCGACATATATAAACGACGGGCAGTGGACAATATATCATTATATACATACATAAATATGCATGAACATGCACCAGTCACACCTACAGACTACACACACACACACACACACACACACACACACACACACACACACACACACACATATATATATATATATATATATATATATATATATATATATATATATATATATTCAATTATTTATTCAGCAGTACGTCCTTTGCAGATTCTCGCTCCTTTAACAGCCTTCCGATAAACCTATCGATCATAAACAAGTTGTCCCACACCCGATACACTCATCTGAAGATCATCCGCCACATCTTGCACCCATCTTCTTCTCTTTGGCCTTCCTCTTCCTCTATTCCCAGGCATATGCCCCTCCATTGTTTTTCCTTACAATCTTTCGTAATGTTTCAAGTGACCAGAATTTAAATTTTCCTTTTTTTTTAAATCATCTTTAATAGCCATCCTTCTTTAATATTCAGCTCTTGAAGTATGGCTTATGGAAGCGTTTGTTCTTTTCTTTATCCAAGAAATTCTTAGCACTCGTCTATAACATTTATATTCAAAGGCATCTATGCGCTTTTCAGCATGTTTGGTTAAGTCTCTAGGTTTCATAGGCGTATATTTCAATTGACATTTAACACGCAATTATAAAGTCGCATAAAAGCCCTGGAGATGTGGATATACAGACGAATATATCGTATTTCATGGAAACATAAACAATCAAATGCCGAGGTTCTAGAAAAACTGGAAATGAGAAGAGAATTGATGAAAGAATTAAAGAGGAGTCAAGTGAAATATTTCGGCCACGTTAAAAGACATGATACTCTTATAAAAACCATACTGAAGGGTAAGGTTGAGGGTAAGCGAGCAAGAGGTAGACAACGATACAAGTGGGAAGATAACATCAACGAACATCAGCCTAACAGAATGTACAGTCAAGGCGAGAGACAGACAGTGTTGGAGATCCATTGCAGTCAACCTTCATTGTGGAGACGGCACCTGATTGAATGATTGTTGCAATGGAAAAGATGCATGCTCTTAAAAATTTAATTTTTGTAGTACAATCTGTCCCATTCCACAATTTATCCAGTTGTTTTAGTCTTTGAAGAGCAATAAATATTCATTTTTTAATTTCTTTCACAGTGTCACCATTGTTGATAATCAATGACCCAAGATATTAGAAAATTTCCAACACCTCAATTTATTCCTCACTAGCATATATTTCTTCGTCCATAGTAGCTTTATCGGTGTGCATTATCTTTGTTTTTGCTATGTTAAGATAAAAGTTGTGATTGTCCTTGTTCAATCGGTTGAGGTTAAATGGTTTTTTTTTAATACCATTCTGTTTTGTGGAAAGCAATATTATACATATATGTGTGTGTGTGTGTGTGTTTACGCGCGCGCGTGTTTGCGTGCTTGCGTGCGTGCGTTTGTGTGTGTGTGTGTGCGCGCGCGAGCACGAGGGGACTCAAAAATAAAAAACCGCAAATATTGTTTTTGTGTTTGTGGATATATCCTGAAAAGGTAGAGAATAAATGTATTATTTTTCGATGTAGTCACCAATACGTTCAATGCAAGTCCTGCAGCGCGGATAAAGTATTTGGATTCCTGTAGAAAATCAGTTCTCTGGAGACACTACTCTGTGTGCCTGACCCGGTCGTGAGCAGTCTGTCACAGAAGTCACGCCGGTTTGAACGTCCTACTCCACGCATACACTTGCATCGCCATACTGGACTTTTATTCGACGATGCATTTCTATAGGTTTAAACCCTTCACCGATCACAACACGGATAACAGAACGCTGCTCAACTTTGGTGCGTGTCAAAACTGGGATGGTCAGCTTTAAACGGTACTTATGACGTCATCGTGTTAGTCTGCATCGTGATGATGA
>JACEFZ010004337.1:0-18108 GCA_014155875.1 Cepaea nemoralis | reverse complement strand
GCGAGACTGCGAGAAGACATGCAACTGTAGAGGTGAGTGTTTCGTCAGCACAGGAGGTTGTCCTGCCGGATGTCCTGCTGGTTCCCAAGGGGAGAACTGTCTCACTCGTAAGTACTCCTGCTTGTTTAATTAATAAGGACCATAGTTAGACCATGTAATGCGTTTTCTAATAGACTCAAGCAAATTATTATTAGTTAGTTAGTCGACAGATCATCCTCATTGCACATCGAACCATTCAGTCCATAAGTGATCGGATCCCCTCCTCAGCAAATCCCGCAGCGTGTAGCGGCTAACGACACCAGTTCTGTGTTGGTTTATCAGTCTTCTTTGGCTTCCTGCGTAGTGTTCTTGTTTGGCCACCCCTCTTTTAATTTGCTGTTCTCGCAGTCTGGCCATGGTTGTAGATTCACAGTCATCACTTGGTTGTCGCAAAAGTCTTACTTCTCGTAGAGCATTAAGAATGTCAGCCTGGTCCATGGCGCGTCCGCCCTCCACAGTAGCGTTACCTGCGAGCCTGTCAGCCCGCTCATTCCCTTGTACCCCCGCATGCCCTGGCACGAAGATGAAACTAATCTTTGCCAGCCGAGACCGCTCCAGAGACAGCAACCATTCTCTTCGGATCTCCTCCATCGCTATCCTCTTGAGCATGTTCATTGAGTCGCTAAGGAAACATGCCCTAGTGAATGTCTGTGTCTCGAGCCATGTTATTGCTTTACTTACTGCCATGACTTCCATAGTCAGGCTACTTGTGGTCTCAGCAAAAGCACCAGAGTCCTCCTTCACAATTCTCCCTCCGGCCTGAGCCGTAAAGGCCCATGAGCTTCTCACATGTCGGACGACCGACCCATCTGTGTAAATGACAGCATCACCGTCTAGCGAATTCTCGAAAATCAACGCTTGTACTTCCGCCTCCACAGCTGCCGGGTTTTCTTGTCTGCATTTTCTGTCTAGTTGGATGCAAACTGAAAAGGATGTGCAGAAATCTGTTGGCACTTGTACCCACTCCTCGCCAGGTTCTAAGTCCTCAAGTGAACACACCTGTTGAAGAATGTCTTCGGCTTGACCCACCCACGACCGTCCTCATTTTAACCTGCTGCCCTTCACTTTCATAATTTCACTATCAGTGGATGTTGTGTGTTTGCGTTAACTCTGAGGTAGGCGCGAGCTCCGCAGACTTGTATTCTGTCTTCAATGGTTGGAAAATCAAGAAGGTAGCGCATCGCCCTGCATGCTGTATCTCTTGTACATCCAAGAATAATACGCATAGCTTCATTCTGTATCCTTTCCATCCTTTCTATCTGCTTACGGCTGAGAGTCAGGATTGCCATCGCATACTCAAAACAGACATGACCAGCCCTTCGTATAGAAGACATAGATGGCGCTGCTCACAGTTTGCTGCCGCCATCACCCGCATCGCAGCCAACCCCCGCTTGGCCTTTGTTATCACCTGGTCTATGTGCTCATTATAAGCAAGGCTTCGATCAAACCGTATCCCAGGTAATTCATTGCCTGCGTTCTTTCCACCGTCTCTGAACACAGATTTACAGTTGGTGTTGGAGTGTTGACAATATGATTATTCAACGAGAACCAAGTCACTGTTGCCTTTGTTGGGTTGACCATTGCCCCAGCCTCAACACACCAAGTACTTATGCGATTGAGTTCGGTTTGTAATTCCACAGCAACCTGATCTCTATCCTTACCCTGGCAATACACTAAAACATCGTCGGCATATGACCTTGTCCTTCCCGGTCCAGTGATCTGCTCGCTGGTTATTCTCACAGTGTAGGCATTGAACAGTACCGGAGATAATGGTGATCCCTGTGGTAGGCCAGGATATATTGTTGTTGGTTCCGACGTCCAACTGCCACATCTAAAAACTGCTTTCCTTTGGAAGAGGGCTGCAGAGATCCAACTAAGGAGGAATGGACTTATTTTGAGTTCAAGAAGCTGAAGCATAAAAAAATCCAATGGTACTCTGTTGTACGCGTCCTCAAGATCAATCGCTGCAGCAAAGGTTTCAATGCCTGAGTGGAAGCCTTCATAGACATCATGGGCAAAAACTGCTGCATTGTTCCAGGTTTCTCTTTTTGGACGGTACCCACCCAGGGTAGGTGGGAAAACACCTTGCTCTCTAGCTGGCTTGATATTTTCCTGGCAATTAACTTCTCCAGAAGCTTGCCTATTGTATTCTGCATGGTTATAACTCGATATCCCTGAATTTTTGTGTGGTCTTTGCCAGGCTTCGGCAAGGGAATCAGATAGCTGTGTAACCACACCTCCTTGATGCTAGCACTCCCTATACTGTTGTTGTACATGTCTGCTAGTTCCTCTGGCTCGTTTTCGGTACACCTATTGATGTCGTTGTATCTTTGCCATCTGGCCCGGGAGCGCTGTTTTTTGATCGTCGAAGCACAGCCTTGATTTCTTTCACTGTCACTGTGTCTTCACCCGAAGTGTTCTGGGCCTTGCACCTGTCTGACGTGACCTCCTTGGCAAGATTTCGGCCTCTCATGTCTGTCTGGTTGCTCTGCTCTAAATAGCGTTCAAAGAGGGCTTTGCCCTTGTCCTCGACAGTCCTCTGCCAGATGTATTCAGCACCTTGGAAGTCAGAACTGTCCTTATTCTTGACTACCCCGCTCATGTTTTTATGTAATCGCCAGAACAATTTCAGTGGCATGTCTGTGCTTACTCTTTGACACACCTCTGCCCATTTTTCACTTTTAACCACCTTGACCAGTTTTTTGAAATAGCTTACTTTTGTGTGCATCTCTCTTTCTAAGTGCATGCAGGGACTGGGATGGCCAGCTCTGTTCTTCTTGGCATTTTGCCATCTCCTTACAGCACCACGTTTATCCAACCACGCCTTCTCCACCTCAAGATTCCACCACGGTGGCTGCTCCCAGCTTTTTTTCCTGCCTTGAAGCTTTCTGCGCTTGTCACGTCTTATTTTACTCACCACATCTTGCCATGTACTGTCATACTGGAAAGTCTTGACCGTTAACTTGTGCTGCCTGGTTCTGCCTTTCTCCACCAATATGCTGCATGGGTGGTGGTCGCTGCCGTGGTGTCCTAGGACACTCCATTTACACACTGTAGTGAGTGAAGGAGAAACCAGCGCCAGATCAATAGCACTGTCCTCATCCCTTGACGGCTTGCTGTCATGCCTGCGCATTATAGTGGGCCCAAAAGGTTATGACAGAATCGTTGATGTGGAGCTCATGGAGAGAACTAAACAAATCCAAGCCAACCAGGAGGTGAGGACAAGACACTGGCCCTTGATAGGACATAAACTGAGACAATCTGAGGACAATATAACCGGACATTCTTGTCGGAACCCAAATGGTAAATGAAATGGCTGGAGACCTAATACATACAGAGAAGAGGATTACAGAGATGAATAATATTGTGGAGGGTTACAGACAGATGAATAATATTGTGGAGGATTACAGATGGATAATATTGTGGAGGATTACAGAAAGATGGATAATATTGTGGAGGATTACAGAGATGAATAATATTGTGGAGGATTACAGAGATGAATAATATTGTGGAGGACTACAGACAGATGAATAATATTGTGGAGGATTACAGACAGATGGATAATATTGTGGAGGATTACAGACAGATGAATAATATTGTGGAGGATTACAGACAGATGGATAATATTGTGGAGGATTACAGAGATGAATAATATTGTGGAGGGTTACAGACAGATGAATAATATTGTGGAGGATTACAGACAGATGGATAATATTGTCTGTTCTGTTGTTTGTCCATCAAGAATGATGATGACCATTCATTTCATCCAGTGGGGTTGAAGGTATGGAGCCGTGGGTTCTAAGATGGCTGATAAGGCCTATTTTGGCTCGAAATGTTCTTTGACAATGTGGGCAAAGAATGCTTGACGTTTCTGGAGGAGGATTTCCTGCAGTGGTTTTTCTGTCATGCCTTTTCTTCACAGCTCTTGCAGTCCTGGTTGCCTCACATATGACTGTACCCTTGCGTAATGATGGACGCCACGAATTTCGGTCTCTGGCTACAGCCTCCCATGTGTCATGATGAATTCCAAAAGCATTCAGTAAGATTTTCAGTGTCTTTAAAGCGTTTCCTCTGGCCACCTTGGGAGCGTTTACCACAACGCAGTTCGCTGTAAAAAAATTCGTTTAGGGAGCCTGTGATCTGGCATGCGAGTAAATATAATAATAATATTGTGGAGGAATACAGACAGATGAATAATATTGTGGAGGATTACAGAGATGAATAATATTGTGGAGGATTACAGAGATGAATAATATTGTGGAGGATTACAGAGATGAATAATATTGTGGAGGATTACAGAGATGAATAATATTGTAGAGGAAAAATAATAATGTGGAGGATTACAGAGATGAATAATATTGGGAGGATTACAGAGATGAATAATATTGTGGAGGATTACATACAGATGATAATATTGTGGAGGATTACAGAGAAGAATAATATTGTGGAGGATTACAGAGATGAATAATATTGTGGAGGATTACAGAGATGAATAATATTGTGGAGGATTACAGAAGAGATGAATAATATTGTGGAGGATTACAGAGATGAATAATATTGTGAAGGATTACAGAGATGAATAATATTGTGGATGATTACAGACAGATGAATAATATTGTGGAGGATTACAGAGATGAATAATATTGTGGAGGATTACAGAGATGAATAATATTGGGAGGATGACAGAGATGAATAATATTGGGAGGATTACAGAGATGAATAATATTATGAGGATTACAGAGATAAATAATATTGCGAGGATTACAGAGATGAATAATATTGTGGAGGATTACAGAGATGAATAATATTGTTGAGGATTACAGAGATGAATAATATTGGGAGGATTACAGAGATGAATAATATTGGGAGGATTACATAGATGAATAATATTGGGAGGATTACAGAGATGAATTATATTGTAGAGGATTACAGAGATGAATATTATTGTGGAGGATTACAGAGATGAATATTATTGTGGAGGATTACAGAGATGAATAATTATTGTGGAGGATTACAGAGATGAATAATATTGGGAGGATTACATAGATGAATAATATTGGGAGGATTACAGAGATGAATTATATTGTAGAGGATTACAGAGATGAATATTATTGTGGAGGATTACAGAGATGAATATTATTGTGGAGGATTACAGAGATGAATATTATTGTGGAGGATTACAGAGATGAATAATATTGGGAGGATTACAGAGATGAATAATATTGGGAGGATTACAGAGACGAATAATATTGTTGAGAATTACAGACAGATGAATAATATTGTGGAGGATTACAGAGATGAATAATATTGGGAGGATTACACAGATGAATAATATTGGGAGGATTACAGAGATGAATAATATTGGGAGGATTACAGAGATGAATAATATTGGGAGGATTACAGAGATGAATAATATTGGGAGGATTACAGAGATGAATAATATTGTAGAGGATTACAGAGATGAATAATATTGGGAGGATTACAAAGAGGAATAATATTGTGGAGGATTACAGAGATGAATAATATTGTAGAGGATTACAGAGATGAATAATATTTGGAGGATTACAGAGATGAATAATATTATGGAGGGTTACAGAGATGAATATTATTATGGAGGATTACAGAGATGAATATTATTGTGGAGGATTACAGAGATGAATATTATTGTGGAGGATTACAGAGATGAATATTACTGTGGAGGATTACAGAGATGAATAATATTGTGGAGGATTACAGAGATCGAATAATATTGTTGAGGATTACAGAGATGAATAATATTGTTGAGAATTATAGAGATGAATAATATTGTTGAGGATTACAGAGATGAATAATATTGTTGAGGATTACAGAGATGAATAATATTGTTGAGAATTACAGAGATAAATAATATTGTTGAGGATTACAGAGACGAATAATATTGTTGAGAATTATAGACAGATGAATAATATTGTGGAGGATTACAGACAGATGAATAATATTGTGGAGGATTACAGACAGATGAATAATATTGTGGAGGATTACAGACAGATGAATAATATTGTGGAGGATTACAGACAGATGAATAATATTGTGGAGGATTACATTATTTATATCATTGTGCGCGTTGTGATTCTATAGATGTAGTTAATTAGTTCTTAGAATAATACAAGTGATGATTTTCGCAAAAATGTGTATTAGATACAATATTCATTTTAAGTGATAGCTGAACAATAACAAATCTAGACGAATCAAGTGCAGGAGCGTCTCGAAACCAACCAACCGCAACACATGACTTCAAATTGCCCGCGGCGTGTCTAGACTACAATGCGATCGCTGCATTCTTCAAGCGGGTTTGATAACATTATGCAATAATGTCATTGACAGGAGAGGCCTCTCTGGAGGTGACTGGTGTGAAAACAAGATCCGGTTTACGATCAGCCATGAATAAAACCTACACACTAAACAAAGAGAAGGCGGTGAAGACCAAGCTAGCCAGGTGTGTGAATCCAGTCGGCCGAGTCGTCCAACACACCAACTCTGGCCAATGTGTTACAGTATCCTTTAACAATACACTCCATTATGAGGCATTTCGAACGTGCCTTCTCAACTATTACAAGCCTGAACTTATTCGACACAGACAAGATAGGCATGGGGCCTACGTGGAAGACCTGATTACGACGCCAGTCATTACAATACATTTGTATCACTCAAGGAGCAAATTATTAGCTCAGGGTAGTATTGAAATCATTAAACCTTGGCTAAAATTAGACTTTGTCGAACTGGAAAACTCAATACATACATTCACGTGTAGAGACATATCAAAGACACAAGATATCATTAGCATGCTCGTCTCGAGTGAGAAATCAGAATCTGCACAGCCCACAACTACAGCTGTGGACATCACAGCAAACGACGTTTCTCAACTAATACATACAATGAGTGAACAGCACAATACCATCAACACGAGGCCAGCTACCCCACCAGTGCTCTTGGCCATTGAATATCCAATGGAGCTCCTCCAAAACAACGTAGAGACCAACGTAAGAGTAGCAGAAGAAATAACAGCCTGAGAAAACACCCCAACTATCAATGGACAATCGTGCGATTGTCATGGGCGCATTGAGGTAATAGAACAATCCTTAAAGGCGCTCATTGTTACTGTTACAGCGAACATTGAAGTGAACAGCAAGACTTGCAAATAAACTTAATAGATCCTGCGAGCTTTATCCAGCGAGAGATACTCTTGTTTCACGATCATGCGATAATAATTATTTCCAGCATTTTTATCTTGGTTTCCGCTATTGGGTTCTTATTGTTGCGATCAACTTTTTCAACACGCTCATTAGTTACTGTTACAGCGAACATTGAAGCGAACAGCAAGACTTGCAGTGACTACACTGCTCTCAAAGCAGAAATTACGCTTCCTGAGAGAGGAAAAACTGTTGCTAAGAAAAACAATAGAAACTTTACAGCATGAGTCCACCACCAAACCAACTGAACAAGCGTGTAATTCCCAAGCAGCTGTATCAACTTCTGAGAATCTAGAAGCCCAGCTTCACCACAAACAAATAACTAAACAAGACGAGAAAAAACCTTAACGTGCAGAGGAAGATAAAACACTACAAGCAGTCTATCCCATTGATGTAAAAATAAGCAACAGATTCGAAGTGCTTCAAGAAAATTCGTCAGAAAACGTACAGTGTTATAGTACACTGCCAACAGACAACACAGGCGTGCAGGAAACACAGGGAGGGTCACATGGAGACGTACAGACCGCTACTGAATGGGAGAAACAACGGGCAAGGCGTACTGACAACCAACATATACAGACAGCACGACCCGACTGTACACACATTATAATAGGCGACTCTTTAATGAAAGGTCTATACAGCGACGGTATGCCCACTTCAGACAAAGACATTGAGTTCATAATCCCATTGCTTGGGGCTGGTGTTGACGGCTAACAGACAAGATTAGCAGGTTGGCTGTAAATCGTAACGTTAGAAAGGCAAGCGTGCATATTGGTATTAATGACACAATGAACAACCAGCAAATCACAGTATCTCAACTGCTGGCACTCTTGAACGAGTTACGTCACACTTTTCCTAACTCGTCTATATTCTTCTCCTCCATCATAGCACTGAGATTATGGATTCCAGCGTCGTCTAGCTGACATAAATAACAACATATTGCAGAAGTTTTGTTCTCACAACAACATACAGTTCATCAACAACACACCATCGTTTACTTCACAGGCTGGGGCACCAAAAAAAGCGACTTTATAAGGATCAAATACATTTGTCTACATTGGGCACCAGCTTCCTCGCCAAAAATATCAAATACCCAGAACGGACACAACATACATCCAATACCGGATCGCGTAGGACACTTTTACCTACTCCACCTGAAACTCAAGCCAGACGACATACTCCCGCCACATCAAGTACCAATAGGCCAGAAGAGCGCAGACCACTCATAACCACGACACCTGACATCCAAGCCAGACGGAACACTTCCACCACACCAAATCCGTACAATACGCCCTCTTTCACACAGGAGGGTGAAAATTATGAAGATACGTTCCCTCTTCTCGACAGCAAGAAACAATCTAGCAGTAACAACAACGTGCCACCACAGCCTCCTGTTAGCCACGAATCAGAGCCTGTAGTTGGTAGTCGTTACACACCCGTGAGAAATCAACAGTATCCATTCCATTGTAACCCAGAGTTGTTATACCTCACACTTTTTAGCCCAGCTTGACTTCGTCAGGCACATATGATGTCGCTGTACCAAGGACCAACACAGCCTGGTATTTACTAGCAATTCAGCACAAAGCAACACCGGATCTCGGTACAAGAAAGAGCCTCTCCTAGAACGTTTATGTGCATACTTGGTTATCGCTTTATTTAGGAATGTATTAGATTGTACGTGACTATAAACATTGACTCGTATTGACGTCACAGAAATTGATACTTAGTTGTATATCTTTCATAATACTTTTATTGTGTTTATACTGTTAGTGAAGGGGTCTTCACTGCTCATCCTTACTGATCTTTATACGTATTTTGTGTGTGTATATTGACAGAGATATTACTGTTTCTATGTACCTTAGAGTGTGTATTGTTATAAAGGACGTGAGTTGTATTCATTTTGTGTTTAAAAAATTTATGACTACACATTGTTAAAACGTCTAATTAGTACGAACACTGGCTCAGTAATAATGGGCTCAGAATCGGGAATTTAAACATCTGCCATCTATTAGGGAAGCTGCCCGAACTATCACTTATACTTAATCAAAATTTTCACATGTTCGGCGTTAGCGAAAGTCGATTAAATAGTAACATCTCAGATGATGACATCGCTATCAGAGGCTTTAAAACCATTAGAAGAGATCCCTATCAGAAACAAGAGACGGGTATTGCAGTTTATATTTCTAACTCGCTTAACGCCCACCGTAGGCTAGATTTTGAAATCTGTGAGATTGAATGTGTATGGCTTGAGCTTAAACTTCAAAATCGCATACCCCTAGTAGTTGGCTATCTTTATCGAAACCCCAGTGCAGGATATATCTGGTATGAAAAATTCACCACTATGATGGATGTAGTCTTTAGTAATGTGAGAGAAATAATACTGTTAGGTGACTTCAACATAGACACTAACAAATCAAACAAAACACGGGAAAACATAATAGAGTCATATAACTTCAAACAGTTAGTCAAACAAGCTACTAGAATAACAAAATCATCTGCAACACTTATAGATCATATCTATACTAAGTATGCTGACAACATCACAGAATGTATTGTAACTATTAATGCAATGAGCGATCACTATACAGTATGTTGCACGTGGTCGAAAAGCGGTACCAAAACTCCTAAACACAAACATATAAGTATATAATATAGAAATTATAATAATTTCAATCAAGATGTCTTTTTACAAGACTTGCTCACCTCATCTCTGGACTATGTTTTCCAGCTTCCTGACCCAGATGATGCTCTGGACCACTGGCTGAGGACCTTTCTAAGTGTATTTGATAAGCATTTTCCATTTAAGAAAGTTCGCGACATAAACCAACTGAAGGCTGCATTGCAATACCAGATGCACCTCATGCCATATCTTTATTACCATCACTCCGTGAGAACAAATGCTATGGAGACATTCCCACCAACATACCGCTAATGACGACCACTGAAGTATTTACTGATCTTAGTAACTTAAAAACAATAACTCATCAGGACTAGATGGAGTCAGTAATCGGATCCTTCGCTATACTGCACCGCCGATCTGCGAGTCACTAATTTTTATATATAATCAATGACTCACTGAAGGTCACTTCCCATCAACCTTTAAAATCGCTAAAGTGTATCCTCATTTAAAAGCTGGTTCATTAGAAGATCGAGTCATGAGTAATTATAGGCCAATTTCCATATTATCCTCACTATCCAAACCGCTAGAAAAGCACATCCACAAAACAACACTAGAGAACTTAGTTCGCCACAAACTAATAGTTGACAATCAGTCAGGATTTCGGCCAAAATAGTCTTGTCATACGGCCATAACAAACATGATAGAAAACTGGCATCAAAATATTAACAACAATACTCTATGTGGAACGGTGTTTATAGACTTTAGAAAAGCATTCGATATGATAGATCATACTATTCTAATTAAAAAATCAGAAACAAAGAAAGTAAGATTTAATATAGTGACATTAATAATTCATTTTTATTAGACAGAAAACAAGTAGTATCACACAATAAATCTCTATCTTAAGCCATTACCATTAATACTGGAGTACCTCAGGGGTCTATACTTGGCCCTCTGTTATTTGCCATTTATATAAATGATCTTCCCTTATATCTGTCGTCGTCCTGCGATCTATTTGCAGACGACTGCACAGTATATACAAACGCTATTGATCATAATGTGCTAGAATTATCCTTGCAACAGGAAATAAATAGTGTAGTTAGCTGGAGTTATGCAAACCGCATGCAAATTAACATTTCTACAACAAAATCTATGTTAATAGGATCCAGGCAAAGATTTCACACTCTAAACTCGCAGAGAACTCTTCAGCTGCACATTGGCAGCATGCCTATAGAAAGTGTAACCGAGCACAAGGCACTGGGTCTTATCATAGATCAAAATCTATCCTTTAATTCCCATGTTCATATTCTAGTTAAACAAATAGCCAAAAAAGTATACGAACTTGCCAAAATTAAAAATTTCCTCTATGAAAACACAAGAAAGATATTCTATACTTCCCACATACAAACACATATGGATTATTGCTCTACAATCTACAAAACGCCTTTATTCACTCTAGAAAAGGGCAATGCGTTTAATCAATAGGCTTACATACAATTATAACCTACATGAACGTCTTCAGTTACTGCCACTCCACAAACGCCTACTTTTTAATAAGGTTAAACTAATTCTAGTTTCTAATTCTAAACTAAAAACTAGTTTAACGAGTCAGGTCTTAGTCAGATATGACTGAGCTACCGTATGACAGTAGACGGTACTACCTGCTTTCTGTCAGCGCCGAATGTTGGGCGGCGCTTACCAAACCCGACACCCCACATTGTGCCAACGGCTTCGGGCGGAAGAGCGCAATTGGGAGGGTACTAGCCTTATCCTGGTGCGAGGAAATGCAACCCAAAGACAAAATAAGTCCTGGCAGGGCAGACCAGGCCCTAAGCCTTGGTTGGCAGCTGGTCTAGGATCGAAGCTCCGACAGGCGGACAGTTAGAGCATTGCTTTGCTGATCCGGCAGCTTCTGCAGCTTGTCTTGTTCCAGATTATAGGTGTCAACTTTCCTCTGGAGTGAACTAGGCAGGCCGAGAGAGGGATCATGCTGCATGGGCAACACATGGTTTCTTTATTTTAGCCCGGGCTTTGTGCCATGGATCGTAGTTATTAAGCCTTTTTGAAGCACAATGTACCAAACTATCGTCTGTCAAGACGGAAAGGTGCCAATGTCGTAAACCAATTCACAAAATCCTATTTCAAAATGCTCCAAGCTATCTTTTGCCATTGTTTAAATATAACGCAAAACATAAAGAACGACTAAATATACTTCATGTCCCTAAACCTAGGATAAACTTTTATAAAACAAGCTTAGCATACTCTGCCACTCAGTTGTGGAAGAATCTTCTACAAGACATCAAAGACACCACCAATCATTATGCATACAGTCGCATCCTGTTTGAACACTACCTCAGGACAGACTACATTCCCCCATTAAAAAAAAAAACAGCAACAAAGACAATAATAATGGTAAAGTATCTCGAACGACAAGTAGCAAAAAAGAAAAAAAAACATTCCCATATGTATGGCACGTTACACCCACCTTAGGTATTTATAATGCCCATGTTAAACATTGCCTCAATGAGTCATGTATTATTGATTATTTTTCATGCGTTTTAATGCTTATTGTTCTTTTGTTGTCAAAGATGTGCTTCATAAGAGATGTTGAATGAAAGAATGTATGAGAGAAAATAGAGAAGAAGGGCAGAATCTCAGACGGGCCTGCGTGCCCAATTCTTAACCCTTTGAAAATAAAGACTTTCGTTCGTTCGTTCTTTCGTTCTGTCTGTCTGTCTGTCTACCTGTCTGCCTATCTGCCTGCCTGCCTGCCTGTCTGTCTATCTGTCTGTCTGTCGGTCGGTCGGTCTGTCTGTCTGTCTGTCTATCTATCTGTCTGTCTGTCTGTCTGTCTGTCTGTCTGTCTGTCTGTCTGTCTGTCTGTCTGTCTGTCTGTCTGTCTGCCTGACCGTTTAGATTAATTGGTTAGTTAATTAGTTGCTTAGTTAATTAACTGCTTAGTTAGTTGATTATTTAGTTAGTTGGTTGGTTAGTTAGTTGGTTATTAAATTAGTTATTTGGTTAGGTATTTAGTTGCATTAATTTTTTAATTGGTTATTTAGTCATTTAGTTGGTTGGTTAGTTAATTATTTAATTTGTTGGTTAGATAATTATTTAGTTGGTTACTTATTTGGTTGGTTAGTTAATTATTTAGTTGGTTAAATAGTTGGTTATGTAGTTAGTTGGGCATTTCTTTAGTTATTATTGGGTAATTTAGCTTGTTCGTTGGTTAATTAGATATTTAGTTGGTTGGTTAGTTAATTATTAAGTTAGTGAGATAGGTAATTATTTAGCTGGTTAGATAGGTAATTATTTAGTTGGTTAGATAGGTAATTATTTAGTTGGTTAGATAGGTAATTATTTAGTTGGTTAGATAGTAATTATTTAGTTGGTTAGATAGGTAATTATTTAGTTGGTTAGATAGGTAATTATTTAGTTGGTTAGATAGGTAATTATTTAGTTGGTTAGATAGGTAATTATTTAGTTGGTTAGATAGGTAATTATTTAGTCAGTTTCTTAGTTAACTACTTAGTTGATTGGTTAATTAATCATTTACTTAGTTGGTTAGTAAATTATTTAATTGGTTAGTTAGTAAATTATTTAGTTGCTTAGTTAGTTATTTATTTTGTTATTTAGTCGATATTTTATCTTGTTAGTTGGTTAATTAGTTATATAGTTGGTAGATTAGTTAATTATATTAGTTGTTTGGTTAGCTAATTATTTAGTTTATTTGTTAGTCACTTATTTAGATGGTTAGTTTAGTTGGTTATTTAGTTGATTATTTCTTTACCTAATTAGTACTTTAGCTTGTTAATTGGTTAATTATTTATTTAGTTATCTGGTCATTTAATTGCTTATTTTGTTTGGTTAGTTTATTATATAGGTGGTTGGGCAGGTAATTATTTAGTTCGTTAGTTAGTTAATTTTTTTAGTTTGTTGGTTAGTTAATTATTTAGTTTGTTGGTTAGTTAATTATTTAGTTTGTTGGTTAGTTAATTATATAGTTGGTTGGTTAGTTAATTATATAGTTTGTTGGTTAGTTAATTATATACTTTGTTGGTTAGTTAATTATATAGCTTGTTGGTTAGTTAATTATATAGTTGGTTGGTTAGTTAATTATATAGTTTGTTGGTTAGTTAATTATATAGTTGGTTGGTTAGTTAATTATTTAGTTGGTTAGTTAGTTAATTATTTACTTATTTGGTTTGTTAGTTATTTAGTTGGTTGGTTAGTTAATTACTTAATTGGTTAGTTAGTTGTTTATTTACATAGTTATTCATTTAGTTATTTAGTTGATATTTTAGCTTGT
This sequence comes from Cepaea nemoralis, assembly GCA_014155875.1. Taxonomy (NCBI): domain Eukaryota; kingdom Metazoa; phylum Mollusca; class Gastropoda; order Stylommatophora; family Helicidae; genus Cepaea; species Cepaea nemoralis. Next base: position 3,911 of record JACEFZ010004337.1, on the reverse strand, counting down.
TGGTTAATTAGTTATTTACATGGTTGCTTAGTTAATTATTAAGTTTGTTAGTTAGTTGGTTATTTAATTAGTTGGTAATTTAGTTATTTATTGGTATGTTGTCTTGTTGGTTGGCTAATTAGTTATTTAGTTGGTTGGGTAGTTAATTATGTAATTTTATGGTAGTTAATTATTTACTTAGTTAGTTAGGTAATTATTTAGTCAGTTAATAAGTTAATTATTTAGAAGGTTGGCTAGATAATTATTTAGTTAGTTAGTTAGTTGGTTATTTAGTTAGTTGGTTAGTTAATGAAATATTTAGAAAGTTAGTTGGTTATTTAGTTAGTTAGTTAATTATTTAGTTGGTCAGTTAGTTGGTTAGCTTGGTATTTGATTGGTTAGCTAGTTTACGTATTTGGTTAATTCGTTATTTAGTTAGTTAGTTAGTTTGTTAGTTAGTTTGTTAGTTAGTGTGTTAGTTAGTTGGTTAGTTAGTTATGTAGTTTGTTAGTTCGTTGGTTAGTTTGTGTAAGTAGATAGTGGTCAGGCTTTCCCCACTACACATTAAACTATTCATTCCATAAATACTGGAGGACTTTGTTGAGTGCATGCGAAAAATGAATGAAATATTCTGAAAGATGTTGATATATTCTCATGATGTTGTCATGATATTCTCACGCAGCAAACGCTGTATGGCCTTTGATGCAACTGTTTGCATGATGGTGGGCGGGTTTGTGAGCCTATTTCTGCAAATGTCTGGAGGACTTACACTGAACGCAGTGGTGACTACATCGAAAAATGATACATGTGTTCTCTACTTTTCCCCCAAGAATATGATCTCTCTCTCTCTCTCTCTCTCTCTCTCTCTCTCTCTCTCTCTCTCTCTCTCTCTCTCTCTCTCTCTCTCTCTCTCTCTCTCTCTCACACACAAACACACACACACGCACACACACACACTCACACATACACACACGCACGCATGCACACACTCACACACACGCACAAATTTAAGGCTTTCATTTGAACCCCCTCCCTCCCACCCCCACCCCATCGTATACTGATGTTATAGACATGGATTGCGTCAGTAGTGAAATCATTATACGTACGAGTCTATTTCTGTATTCTTGTCTATGACGCCGGTTGTTCCAATGGATACTTTGGTGTCAACTGCAAAGACACGTGTAGTTCACACTGTGGTCAGAATGGCGATTGCCGTGCAGTGGATGGAGAAATCATTATACGTACGAGTCTATTTCTGTATTCTTGTCTATGACGCAGGTTGTTCCAATGGATACTTTGGTGTCAACTGCAAAGACACGTGTAGTCCACATTGTGGTCAGAATGGCGACTGCCGTGCAGTGGATGGAGTGTGTGTCCATGGATGCGAGGCTGGTTACATGAATCCCAACTTGCAATGATAGTAAGAGAGTTAATGAAATTATTTACATAGAGATTATCATCATATAACTTTTTTGTAAAGTGTAAAAATTAATATCTACACACATTGATGTCATTACTTTATTAAATTAATTCTGTCGATCTAGTTAGTTAGTTAGTCGACAGATCATCCTCATTGCACATCGAACCATTCAGTCGATAAGTGCTCGGATCCCAATCAGTAAATCCCGCAGCGTGTAGCGGCTAACGACACCAGTTCTGTGTTGGTTTATCAATCTTTTTTGTCTTCCTGTGTAGTGTTCTTGTTTGGCCACACGTCTTTTAATTTGCTGTTCTCGCAGTCTGGCCATGATTGTAGATTCACAGTCATCACTTGGTTCTCCCAAAAGTCTTACTTCTTGTAGAGCATTCAGAATGTCAGCCTGGTCCATGACACGTCCGCCCTCCACAGTAGCCTCACCTGCGAGCTTGTCAGCCTGCACATTTCCTTGTACCCTCGCATGCCCTGGCACGAAGATGAAACTAATCTTTTCCAGGCGAAACTGCTCCAGAGACAGCAACCACTCTCTTCGGATTCACCCCATCTCTATCCTATTGAGCATGCTCATTGAGTCGCTAAAGAAACATGCTAAATCTGTCTGTCTGTCTGTCTGTCTGTCTGTCTGTCTGCAAGTATGCCTGCCCGTCTAGGTTAATTGGTTAGTTAATTAGTTGGTTAGTTAGTTAGTTAGTTGGTTATTTAGTTAGTTGGTTGATTAGTTAGTTAGTTAGTTGGTTATTAAAGTAGTTAGTTGGTTAGTTAGTTAGTTGTTTTTTTCAGCTTGTTATTTGGTTAATTAGTTAATTAGCTGGTTGGTTAGTTAATTATTTATTTAGTTGGTTAGTTAATTATTTAGTTGGTTGGTTGGTTAATTATTAAGTTGGTTAGTTAATTATTTAGTTGGTTCGTTGGTTAATTATTTAGTTGGTTAGTTAGTTGGTTATGTAGTTATTTAATTGGTATTTTAGCTTGTACGTTGGTTAATTAGTTATTTCCTTTTTAGTTAGCTAATTATTTAGTTAGGTGGTTAGTTAGTTGGTTATGGAATTATATAGTTGGTATTTTAGCTTTGTAGTAGTAGTAGTAGTACTAGCAGCAGCAGCAGCAGCAGTAATAGTAGTAGTAGTAGTACTAATAGTAGTAGTAGTAGTAGTAGTAGTAGTAGTAATAGTAGTAGTAGTATTAGTAGTAGTAGTAGTAGTAGTAGTAGTAGTAGTAGTAGTTGTAGAATAGTAGTAGTAGTAGTAGTAGTAGTAGTAGTAGTAGTAGTAGTAGTAGTAGTAGTAGTAGTAGAGGTAGTAGTAGTAGTAGAATAGTAGTAGTAATAGAATAGTAGTAGTAGTAGTAGTAGTAGTAGTAGTAGTAGTAGTAGTAGTAGTAGTAGTAGTAGTAGTAGTAGTAGTAGTAGAAGTAGTAGTAGTTGTTTTTGGCTTCTGTCAGTCCTGAAGGACTATAGAGTTGTGCCGCTGGGGAGGTGCCTGGCAGCACCGCTGGAGACTGTATAGTCCAATGCACAATCTCTGTCACAGTTTCCGCATTTGTAAGACGAGGCAGGTCCCGCAGTAAGTGACTGCAATTTATACCTGTGCCGCATATCCAGAGTTTGCTTGATTAGATTGCGTTCGAAGAGCACCAGTCCGTTTCGTACATCTCTTCTCCAGGTGCATCTGTATTTTGCAACTATTTCCTACGTGTCTGGATCTATGCCAAGGCTTTTCATATCTTGTTTACACACATACCTATATCACATTTAGGGTCTTCCGGTTGGCCTCTTCCATGTGGCTAGGTCTCAGTATAGGAGATCTTTGGGAATACGTTCATCCTCCATTCGAGATACATGGCCCAGCCACAGAAGGCTTCTCTGCTTGTGGAGGGAGTGCACTGTGGTAATATCTGCCCTTTCAAGCACGTGTTTGTTTGTTATGTGGTCTTTCCATGATATGCCCAAGATACGTTTAAGACATCTCAAATGGAAGGAATTCAACTTTCTTTCCTGTCGTGAGTACAAGGTCCAGGATGCAGACTCATAGAGTAGTGTGCTAACAATACATGATTTATATACTTGAACTTTTGTACGCTCTGTTAGTCTATTATTCTTCCAAACCCTTTTAGGTAGCCTAGAAAGTGTTGTGGCTGCCTTTCCAATGCGTCTGTCGATTTATGCCTCTAATAAAAAATTATCTGATATTGTCGACTCCATATACGCAAACGCATGAACAACTTTCAATTCGTAATTAGAAATGTTGATTGATGGAGGTGCACGAGCATCTTGTTCCATCACCTGTGTTTTATTTAGGCTGATGGTGAGCCCAAAGTCTTTGCAGGCGGCTGCAAAACTATCTATGAGCCGTTGGAGATCTTCTGCTGCATGAGTAGTCAGTGCTGTATTGTTTGCAAAAAGTAGTTCTCTTTTGCAACTTGGTCTTATTTTAGTCTTTGCCTTGAGTATTGATGGGTTAAAAGTTTAAATTTTTCCTTCAGTGGCAGTGCCCAA
>JACEFZ010004336.1:0-11417 GCA_014155875.1 Cepaea nemoralis | reverse complement strand
TTAAAAAAATTTTTTAAATTTAAAAAATGAAACATGGTTTTTTTATCCAAAAACTTTTTTTAATATTAAAAAAGTTAAAAGGGGGGATTAAAATTTTTTTTTCATTCCATTTCAGTGTTGATACAAATCCCTTCTGATAACCTGTGTTCATAAAAATCAAGAAGAGTAAAAAAAAAACAAAAAAAACACCTGACTTACAGTCTCGAGTGACAAATTGATGTGTGTGTGTGGTTGCAAGTGCAAGTGACTATATTATTCCAAGTCATTAGGATGAATGATGACAATTATTGTTTGTGTTTAAAGGAGATGTATTCTGCTGAATAAGATTGTAAGGTAAAGTAAGATTGTAAAATAAGATTACTTCTTTGTTTGTTTTCTTCTCCTGCCATAATATTCCTCCTATTCATGCAGCTGACGATGCTGCAATTAAATTTCTACATGAAACATTCAAGTTGGAAACATAAAGAGAAATTTAATTGTTAATTTCTTTGTGCAGTTTTATTGTTGAAATTTTGTTTTGTTCCTTCAATTATAGTGACTTATTACATAAGAAACGTTTAATTTTCTGAAATACAACTGTTGTTTGCATAGGAAACAGACGAATATCTTATAAGTTTCGATGAACTTTGGTCACACGTTTCACATTTGGTTAACAAAGTTTTCTAGTTTTTATGAGGTTTGTTTGAAATTTGGTCAAACTTGTCCAAAAATTGTCACCTTTGGTTAACACATTTTCTTACTTGGCCAAGGTTTATACCATTTGGTTAACAAAGTTTCCTACATTTCATAATTGTGGGTGAAATTTGGTCACACTTTTCACCTCTGGACAACAAAATCGCCCCCTTTTCATAAGTTTGGGTGAAAGTTGGCCAAACTTTTCAAGTTTGGTTAACAAAGTCTTCCTATTTTTCATATGTTTGACTGAGATATTTATATGTTTGGTTTGAAATTTGGTTAACCTTTTCACATTTGGTTATCGCATTTTCTTACTTGGCCAAGCTTTTTGCGCTTTGGTTAACAAAGTTTCCTACTTTTCATAAGTTCGGGTGAAGTGTGGTCACACTTTTCACATCTGGACAACAAAATCTCCCACTTTTCATAAGTTTGGGTGAAAGTTGGCCAAACTTTTCAAGTTTGGTTAACAAAGTCTTCCTATTTTTCATATGTTTGACTGAGATTTTTATATTTTTGGTTTGAAATTTGGTTAACCTTTTCCCATTTGGTTAACACATTTTCTTACTTGGCCAAGCTTTTTGCGCTTTGGTTAACAAAGTTTCCTACTTTTGATAAGTTCGGGTGAAGTGTGGTCAAACTTTTCACATCTGGACAACAAAATCTCCCACTTTTCATAAGTTTGGGTGACAGTTGACGAAACTTTTCACGTTTGGTTAACAAATTTTCCTACTTTTCATATGGTTGACTGAGAATTTTTATAAGTTTGGTTTGAAAATCGGCTAGCCTTTTCACATTTGGTTAACGAATTTTTCTACTTTTCATAAGATTGGGTGAGCTTTTTATAAGTCTGGTTGAAATGTTGCCAAAATTTTCACCCTCGGGCTAACAAATTTTATTACTTGACCAAGAATTTTGCCAGTTGGTTAACAAAGTTTCCTACTTTTTATGAGTTTGTTTGAACTTTGGCTAACCTTTTCACTTTCGTTAACAAATTTTCCTTCTTGTTGATGGTTGTGGTTGAACTTTGACCAAACTTTTCACCTTTGGTTACCAAATTGTCCTACTTTTCATAAGTTTGGATGACATTTGGCCAATATTTTCACCTTTCTGATTAACATATGTTCCTACTTTTTATAAGTTTGACTGCGTTATTTATAAGTTTGGATGAAACGTGACCAAAACTTTTCACATTTGGTTAACAAAGTTTCCTACTTTTCATGAGTTTGGGTGAGTTTTTTATAAGTCTGGTTGAAATGTAGCCAAAAATTTTTTTTCCCCCCCATTTGGCTAACAAATTTTATTACTTGATTGAGCTTTTTACCCTTCATTCTCTCATCGCATGACAACTATATACACCGTAAACACTAAATATTCAACAACCAAACAGTAATTATAATCTATATACCTGTTTATTTTACAGTATTTCAGTGCATTTTTCAGTGTTTCAGTACATTTTACAAGAATTAAAAAAACAAAATTCATAATGTCATTACATGAAACGGATAATGTGCTGTGAGCTGGTATACATAGTATCATCACAGCATTTTATTTTCACATACAGAACTATACACATTGTATGTTGTTTCTGGGTTTCTTCTCACCATTGTCTGAGTAGGTTGGTTTTTCCAGTTGGTAGCCTGGTATGTATATGTCACTTGGTCTGTAGTCATAAGGCTGGTCTCCTGATTGGTGGGCTGACATCTGAGTATTGTAGACAACAGGGCCATCAATCAGCTGACTGTCGGGCACATCAAACAGCTGGCTATTGGGCTCTTCACACATCTGGCTGCTGGGGTCATCACAGATCTGACTGTAGTTGGGTTGATAACTGGTGGTATAGTATGCGTCTACTTGGTGGTTTCGGTTAGTTCCTTGTTTAACTTGAGTACTGACTTGGGTGTTTTGGTCTTGATTGGTTCTGGTAGTGCGTTGTTTGACATGAGCACTGACTTGAATGTTTTGGTTACTGACTTGTTTGTCTCTGTTAGTACCTTGTTTGATTTCGTTACTGGCTTGGTTAACTTGGTTGAGTCTGTCAAAGTCAGCTAGGATCTCGAGATGCATGGCGCTCATCTGTTCATATTTTTGTCGAGTAAGCGTCATACCCGTCTTAGTCGGGAATTTCTGGTCGGCTTCACTGTAAAATCTTCGGATGTGTAACGTCGTCGTTCCTCTGTAGGATGAGACATACACGGCCTTATCACCACCGCCCACTGGTCTAATAGTCTCACCACTACGAGTCATATAGACCCAGTTAGCAGGCACAGTCTTGATGTGTGTAGTCAACTTCTGATCGCAATGGTTGAGTATTACCAGCCTTGGGTTTATATACTAGTTTTTGAACCACGCGTAAAACCGGTTTCAGCCAGTTTCTTAAGTCAAGCAGTTTAGATTACGCTGACGCGGCTGTCCGTATGGCACGACTAAGCGTTCTACTACCCACTCGTTGACCCGTTGTATGTTTAAGTTGGGTTACGTAATGCAGGTCATGGTCGCTTCCTGACCTTTCAACATGATGAAATAGATATTATAGAGGGCGTCGTGTTACTTGCGTGGTAGTCACTGTGAGCTACAGTCTGTGAAGTCAGAGTACCAGTGATATATATATACGCAGTCTCCTCACACCCACTGTAGTTTTCTTCGTATTGCTGACTGGTCAGGTATTAAAGACAGGACTGTAAGTATATTACAGTCATTTTGTTTTTTATGTAGGTGTTTTAATACTCGTCTGCTAGTGTGGACTGCCTAAAGGTTAAGGCTGTTGGTGATGCTGTTCGCTCGAGATTTGGTGAGGTTGGTTCTGGAGTATCATGTTGTTAATTATAGTCGAGGATGCACACCTCAATTCTATTCAGGCTTAATGTGATTATTTCTTGTTTAGTGAAGTTCTGTTGTAGTACATCCCGCAATCGAACCGTTACTAGATCCGCAAAACTACCACCCTCACCATAATCACAAGAATGACTGAATGGATTCTCGGCTTCTTGATTTTGTGGGACATTAAGACACGCCATATAATAACTGTCTGGTTCAGCTCTTAGTATGCTCCACAGTTTGCTAATTAGGTATTCATGGGCCTCGGTATCTGTAGAACAAATAAGAATAGGGTACTTTATCAGCGTTATAGACATGGATATTACAGATAATAGCTAGGGATCTTATAGGCACTTTCTGTTACACAGTTCATATATTTCTATCGATAATGGGTATATGGACCCTTCGGTCCACTTTCACCTTCCCCTACGAGTACACATTACTACTTATATTATTAAGGTACCCGTATAGTGGTGTGTTCAAAAGTTCGAATGCCAGCTATAATCCATGTCAACCCTCCCTACAGTACTATACGAAGAAATGGCTTGTCTCTTCAGATATAGGCGTCTAGCACCATATATCCCGTGACTTATACTAGTATTGTTAGGAGAAACACAGCGAAAATGTGAAAGCTTTATCAATAAACCAACTTACCATTCAATCAATCAATCATGTGCCATGCCGGAAAGCGTGGGCGGTCATGATTCGCCATTTCACTCGATCACCAGAGTCGTGGATCAGCTCAGTGTTCCTGTCTCGTCCATGCCATGTGGCCAAGCCATCCAGGTATTTTCCTCTCGGTCTTCCTCTTGGTCTGTTCCCTTCGATCTTGACACACACACGCGCATGTACATACCCGTACGCATACGCACGTGCCATGACTACCGTTCGTTCAATAAGACAGCAGCACACCACTCCACCGAATATTGGGACTGACTGTGATGTCCTGTAATTGATAGCACACCCGCGCGCGCACGCACACATACTCGACAGTACACCCACGCACGCACACACGTATTCAGTATTATTTCATGAGAGAGAGAGGCGAGATAGAGAGTTGGAGGGAAAGAGGGAGCGAGACAGAGAGAATGAGAGAAGAGAGAGAGAGAGAGAGAGAGAGAGAGAGAGAGAGAGAGAGAGAGAGAGAGAGAGAGAGAGAGAGAGAGAGAGAGAGAGAGATTTACAGCAAAATAGAAAAACATATTTGGGTTTAATTCTTGTATGCAGGACCACTGCATATTTGCCTACAGCTCGCTATTTTTTTCCTACCCAAAAACTCCCTTCACAGCCTGGGCTGTGTCACTGTGTTAATTATGTTAGCTGTCACCCAGAAAGCCTCAATGGATGTGTTTATCTCAGGTAAGATCAACTCGAGCTGGCCAGCTCTGTTGTCAGCCCGCTTTAGTGTGCGTGTTTATCTACCGGTTATCAGTACGTCGCTGGCCGTTGGCTATTGTCGTCTCCGTCGGTCGTGGTCGGTGAAGCGCGTGATCTTTACCTGGTCGCGTAGGTAAACAAGCATTCAAGGGAAGTTAGTGTGTAAAAGGGGAACAATTCTGGTTTAGTCAAGGGACCGATTACTCTCCCCTCGGAATCCGTTTATAATTAAGGGGTATAACTTTGCTGTTTAATAATATTACATAATTTAATGTATATCTTGATACTCTATGGTTTAAATTAATGGAGACTCGTAGATTTTTTATTGACGTATCTATTCTCTAGTATACATACAAGAATTTAGAGGGTTTAATTAAGTTTTTAGGTTTAATTTTTAATAAAATTGATTGGGTGGTGTATTTTTTAAACCAGATTTTCACAAAGTGTTTAATGGTTATACATGGGTACGGAAACATGTCGAAGTGTACAAAAGTTTATTAATGCAATCCAAATAGGGGTCCTCGGGTTACCTCGAGAGATGGACTAAATCATTGTCATATTGACTTCGGTCTTCTTCATCGAAGGGTCGATATGACTGGAGTTCGATCACACACACACACACTCTCTCTCACACACACACACACACACACACACACACACACACACACACACACACACACTGGGACTCGAACCCGGCGACTATTTGGTCTACTTATATAAGTATTCCACATACACGGAGTTTGCTTCGCTGTCTTTGAATGGTCTCGGAAGCGGTCGGGGGAAGCCAAGGCGGTCGGCGGAGGCACCTGTGTGATGGGCGGTCGGTAGGGGGTACCCGGGACCGGAAGTAGTAAATCGGAAATAGTCACCAGGACAACCAGACCCAAGAAAATTCCCGCCAATTTTTTGAAAATGTGGTCCGTTGTGGTCGTAAAATATGACGTTTTCTGTGTGGTGATAGACTTTTTATATAGTAAAATATCGGTGGTTGCCACCACATTTCCTACCCAAATACAACATGACATACTACTGATATCAAGTCTTTAGAGCATTAATAATAGATACGTTTAGAGAGTAGTGTATGGTATAAACTAACGCAGGTGAAAGTATTACCAGCACACCGTATCCTATAGAAATGGGTCATTAGGAAGAGGCCGGCTCTGCGGTGAAGGTACTACGGACGCAGTTCGTGATCCCGCATACCTGCGTTCGAAACACATCTGCGCGCGATGTGACAGCAGACAGCGTTGCTTTGGTTATTTACGAAATGGTATTGGTGCCGGTAGGTCAGAAAGCAATGGCAAACTACTGAAAGGAAGCTTGCCAAGAGATCACAACAACAAAAAGTGCTTTTGATGACTGCGACGTTCTGTAAGGGATATGCAACTAATATTAGGAAGACTAAATTACAGGCTAATTTCAAGCGGTGGGACTAAGCTGGGTGTGATGTGTCCGTTATAACATTATTTATTTCCATGAAGGTCTGCGAGTGGTTGATGGCTCTAGGATCAGCTCCACTGGGTGTTTGTCTGTGTGTCAAATATCTAGAAAGATACTCCCTACCCCCTTTCCGCTTGTTTACTTGGTTGTCAGGTGTATAGATATTTATTTTTATTCCAGTGGGAAGTTGCTAGAATATAGATATATATTTCTCACAGGTTAGGAGCCAGGTTACCAAACTATTGTTGAACCTATTGTTTGTTTAGTAATGCCAATTTAGGCCGTTGGCAGACTGTACAAGAATGTATAGGACATAAATGGAATAAGCCTGCAAACAAAGCTACAAGTCTATAAAGCAGTCGTATTATCCACACTGCTATATGCTTGTGAAACCTGGACTGTTTATCAGCGACACGCTAGGAAATTAAACCACTTCCACACAGTCTGCCTTAGGAAGTTACTGAAGATTAAATGGCAAGACAAGATCCCAGACACTGAAGTCCTAGAAAGAGCGTCCATGCCCAGTATCCACACTCTACTAATGAAGAATCAGATTCGCTGGGCTGGTCATTTGACTCGCATGCCAGATCACAGGCTCCATAAACGAATTTTTTACGGCGAGTTGCGTTGTGGTAAACGCTCCCAAGGTGGCCAGAGGAAACGCTTTAAAGACACTCTGAAAATCTCACTGAATGCTTTTGGAATTCATCATGACACATGGAAAACTGCAGCCAGAGACCGAAATTCGTGGCGTGTATCATTACGCAAGGGTGCAGTAGTCACTTGTGAGGCAACCAGACTGCAAGAGCTGTGAAGAAAAGATAGAACAGAAAAGCCACTACAGGAAATCCTCCTCCAGAAACGTAAAGCATTCCTTGTCCACATTGTCAAAGAACATTTCGAACCACAATAGGCCTTATCAGCCATCTTAGATTTCACGGCTCCATACTTTCAACCCCACTGGATGGAATGAATGGTCATCATCATTCTTGATGCCACAGGATGAAATATATGGTCATCATCATTCTTGATGCCACTGGATGAAATGAATGGTCATCATCATTCTAGATGAACAAACAATAACAACAAAAACAACAACAACAACAACAATGCCAATTTATTACATCCCACATAGCTAGGTACACTTGTATTACAGTGATTAATTAGTCAGTTGGTGTGTGCAGACTTGGCCTAATAAGGGTCAGAGATCTGGTTATTTGCTAGAAACCACTCGCTACTGGTAGTGTTTAGGGAAAGGTTTGCTCAGTAATTTCCGATATTTAAGTAAGAAGTTGTTAAGACCTTATACCTTTGCGTGTATATTAGTTGTCCACGATGGTGTATAATTTAACTCAGTAAAGATAATGCAGCTTTTGCATTATTCTTGATTTGATAGTTTAGTTTGTGTACGTTTAGTCTTTACAATCCCTGATGTCATCTACTACCTAACAGCTGGCCGTTCACTCACTGGGCTGAGGAATAAACTTCGGTCTCTTTCTAAGAGGTTACTTCTGTGTTTATATAGTGTTTAAAAAAAAAAAAAAAAAAAAAAGAAGAAGAAGAACAAACACAATATTTTTTGTGTTAATGTTATAAAACATATTCGCTGATTGGACATCAGTCAACTATCGACTGTGTCCATCTGCTTATTAACTTCTCGTGGTTTCCTGAAATGTATTCACCTCATGATTCGTGAGGTCATGAAAGAGGTCAAGGTCAAACAACCTTTTTGACAATAACTCGTGACAGGTTCATGATAATCCCTTGAAACTTACTTAACACAAAACTCTCTGACCATGTTATTGAATGCCTATAAAAGATTGACACTCCTTGAATAAATTCAGTGGGAAATTCAATGCGCAAGTATGGCACATCTCACTACAGAACAATGACTCATCATCATTGGGGGTTTACAGGCTGGACAGTCACAAAGTGTAGTAGCCAGAGAATCTAACGTGGTTACAAGCACCATTAGTCGCCTTTGGAGGCGATTTCAAGAAACTGGCTAAGTGGCAGACCTGACGCGCAGTGGAAGACCCACATAATCACAACTGCTGCCGAAGACCGCTTCATACGGCTGCGTCACTTTAGGAATCGATTTGCATCTGTGTCCCCCACAGTCCAGTCAATGCAAGGCGCTCATCGAATTTCAGATCAAGCGGTCAGGAAGCGGCTACACGGCGCTGGTCTTTGGGCTTGAAGACCCTACAGAGGTCTTGTTCTTAAGGACCGGCATCGCCAGAATCGACTGCAGTGGGCGAATCAGCCTCGTCAATAAAATGTTGGTTCACGTTTGCAATTGAAATGGCAATAATGTTGCGTTTTTTTCTTCTTCTTTGGAACAGTATATTTGTTTCTATTGTTGTACGGGGGAGAGAGTGGATTTGTCCACTCCCCATAACGAGATTTCTTAATCTCTCTTTATTTTCCTGTTATTATTCTTTTACATGTTTCTTTACCTTAAGTAAAACCTCTCTTGTAGTATATATTTAGTTCATGAGATTTGTATGTTGTTTTACAAGTTTATTAAAATACTTAAATATTCTTATTTTATACATCCACGCTCTGTGAGGAAGGGGTTACGGACTTGAATTCGTAATTATGCAGACCACGATAGAAACACAGCTGCGTTCGATTTGGCAGCAGACCACCTTGCGTTGGTTTTAATACAATCCATCCATCCATCATGTGCCATGCCAATAAGCGTGGGCGATCATGTTCTACCATCTCACTTGATCACCAGAGTCGTGGATCAGCTCCGTGTTCCTGTCTCGACCATGCCATCCAGGTATCTACTTCTCGGTCTTCCCCTTGGTCTCTTCCCTTCCATCTTGCCAGTCGTCACCAAGTTCTCCAAGTCATTTCTTCTCATAACATGCCCAAAAAATTTTGACTGTCTACGTCTAATGACACTAATCAGTTTACGACAATTTTTCTTTTGTTTCTTGAAGGACCTTTTCAATTGATTTTCTGTCTACCCATGGTATTCTTTGCATATTCCTCAGAAACCACATTTCCACAACCATCAGTTGTTTTTCAGCTAGACTGCTGATTGTCCACGCTTCACAATCATACAAAAGTATAGCTTCTATGTAGCACTTCAACACTCTTTTTCTCATTTCAATTGATATCATTTTTATTGATCAGTATGTTATTCATCTTGCAAAACGCTATCGTCGCAATGACATTATTGTTCTAATCTCTTCAAAGCATCTCCCATCAGATGCTATGACTGTTCCGAGATAACTGTATCGATTCAATACAAATGTTGTAGTGCTAGTCGTTCAGAAACTAACTACTGAATGTAAACCTACCAAGAAATCACAACCATCCAAAATATGCTGGGGTTGACTGCAACGTCCTGTAAAGGATATTAACGGATATGTAAAGGATACTATTTGTTTTAACACCCATGATTTTATGAGATGATAGCAATGAAAACATGCTTGTATTCGAAGAACTTCAAATGGAATTAGACATAGCAGATTGCAATCTGAGCTGGTTCTTGGCAGTGTTTCGTCACATCATGGGATGCCGGAGCAAAGGTTACAGTTTATTTTTAATGCAGACGTTTCTTCACATCCATCCAGGAAACCTTAGACAGACACAGGGCAATGTAGGCAGACACGAATCTGTCAATCTGGGCAGGATCGACAATGTTTTCCGCTGTGATGGAGACTGTCGAGGAAATACATTTTGCACGCCACGAGACTGCAAGAACGGGACTGATATCCCTCAATTGATGATAGCTATGAGACATCCAAGTTTTGTGCTGACCGCTTAGAGAACTCGCGTTACCATGATTTGCTTTCTTTACCAGCCTGGACGTCTTTGTGAGTTAATGTTCTGTTAATTGTCCAAAGAACTTCTAGATGTAAATGACTGCCTTATTGCATTCCTGAAATCCGAGCTCAGGAAAATATGTATATAGAAATTAACCCCTGATTGCACAATAGGGAGAACCATTAGATAGCTGATGGCAACTGCATCGATACTACGATAAATAGCATCAACAATCGTACAAACTGACGTTGGTACAGTCATTATTGCTAGCGAACTCGTCATGATGAGATAGAAACGAACGGTTTTACGAACTGCTGCCCAATTTTCACTGTTGAATCTGGCAGCATTGACACTTCGATTGCCTGCAGCACTAGAAAACTGCAGAGCCACTGACCGTCGATGTTTCAATGAGATATGTGCTATTTTAAAATATGCCAACGAAGTCATTAGTAGAAGTAGAACTTCCATGAAATACGTGACATAGACAACATTCCGCGTAATCAGATCTTTTACGAAACAAGACTCCTTCATTTCTCCAAAAATCATCCCTAACAGAATGAATGCAATTATAAATGTCCATAAACTCAACACGAGTTTGATGATACACTTTTCACTGATATATGTAGAGTAGAAGAAAGGATGACCAATGTATAGATAACGCTCTATTGCAATGGCCGTGATATGTAGATACGAAGACAGAATCATCCCAAAACCGATGTTTATACATGTCGTGTAGACATATTTAAATAACCAGGATGTTATATGCAAATGAAACAATACAATAGCAAACATAAATGTTGTTAGTCCAACAACTGCATCTGTCACAGCTAGTGATATCACGATGATGTTGGCGATGGTGCGGAGCCTTGGTTGTCGTAAAATAATCACTATTATTAGAACGTTCTCGAAAATAATGATGGTTCCAATGCAGATGAATATCACGATTGTCCACGTTTGTTGTAAACAGTGCGGGTGAACATCGGAGACTGTGGTATTCATGTCAGTTGCCTAGGATAAAATATAACAAATATACATTAACAATGATGCGATAACCCCCACACTTAAATGTACTAAATAATAAAGATAAGTAGTTATGTTCCCTGACTCTCAATGAGTCCTGGGATGGTAGAGACTACCATCATTAGCATGGGTGGGTGGATTGTTTGGTTGGCTGTCAATCCCCTTAGAGCTGATAATTTTAACTCTAAGATCCCATGTTCTGGCATTCATGTCGTCTGTGCCGAGAAAAGGGAAAGGGGGAAAAGGTTTTTGGAAAAACCCTTTTTTGGACCCCTTGGAAATTGAAAGGGGGGGCTATGCTAAGGAAA
>JACEFZ010004335.1:0-12334 GCA_014155875.1 Cepaea nemoralis | reverse complement strand
CCCCTTTTTCCGTCCAACACCCCAAACCCTTTCCCCTTTTTTTTTTAAAAAAAAAAGGGCCCCCTTTAAAATTGAACAGCTTTTCCTATCACTCTCACACTGTCGTACTATGCCCCCTTCTCATACTTCCCCAACGCACATACTAACAACTCTTGCTTCTAGAAATAATAAAGTTTAAATTTATTAAAATAAAAGGTAACGTGTATGAGACGTGATGCGAAGAAAATGTGTGCGTGTTCTATAAAGTGTGTAGACTCTGTCTCTCACATCAACTCAGTCAGCTGATCACAGCAAAGATAGACCACAGCACGTTACGTCAGAACAAGTACGTCTCACCCGTTGCCGGAACCATCTTGCCGGATAATGCTTTGCCTCTGTAGACCTCTGGTAATCCAATTTAAAGAACATCCGAATAGACACCGTGGGATTACGAGTTAATCAGGACCGGTTGCACTCTACAAAATGTCCTTTCCTAATGTTCCTAAACAAACTGCACAAGTCTTTTGCAGTGTGTACGCAGTTAGTTAGTTATTTAGTTAAGATCATCCTCGTTGCACATCGAACCATTCAGTCCATAAGTGCTAATTACTAATGTTAATTGTTACTGTACTAACACTAGGTAACTATTAGACTGTTCTCATTTAGTTACTACTGTCTGATGCTGGTGGGCATCAGTATAGCATCACTATCTCTGGTGATCAACTTTCCTAGCTAATTAACGTTTCTGATGAACTTTATGATTGTTGAACGGTGTTCGTCAAATGGGTTTTTTAATTCTTTCCCAAAACTTGTAGAGTTTCCTTGGATCTGGTAGGGAACCTAGGATAAAAAAACAATCTGGTGATAGTACTAGTCACTGATCCTTTTGGCTGAGTGTAAGCCTATCACCTTGCTTAATGATCTTTAGCTAACTAGACTTAGTCATAGAGCAGATTGCTACCCACCTAGAGTCGAATCACTATGACAAAGAAAAAATATCAGCAAACAGAATGCGAACCCGCCCACCAGGGACACCTACGGGAGGATCCCATTTCCTTTTTTACCCCTAGTAAAGCTTATCAACACTTCACTAATCTATTTTAGCTAAAAGAGCAAGTATCACTTCACTATCTAGCTAGTTTCCACTAACGTGCTAATCATCACACTAATTTTTAACAAGGCTACGCCTAAAGTAAATTTTAACAATATATTATATAAGTTATACCTTAAATGGCACTACTGCAGTCCTATAAATCATATCGACATCTGCATTATAGGCACGTGTAAAATTAAGTCCCTAATTACACACGGTAATATTTTTTCCACTAAGCATGCAGTGCCCTGGCACCCACTAAAAAGCATTATTTCAATTTTCCCCAGCTGGTCCCAATCGAGTTTTTATGGAAACTACCAAAGTTGGCCACGTGACGTTACCTTTACGCCCCCCCCCAAAAGGTGTTATTTGGACATATCAGCCATTTGCAGAATCTATTTTCCTGGCTTTAGTCTGTCAAAGTTGTCCAGTAATTGTTAAGATTTTCAAAAAAAAGCCACAAGTTTATGTTACTTCCAACAAAGAGTTGCAAAAACCCGTCAACTTCCGATGTCCCGGGAAAACCAAGAATTGACATATGTACTGTCACTTCTGCTAAGTACTTCCGTTGTACATCTGCCCCTGTGATCTCAGGCTTCCATCTGCATTCAAATGTTGACAAACTTGTCACTCTTCTGTTCCGTGGTGGACAATATATGTGATTCCAACTGTTAATGAACTGCCAACTCGGTGTATCCACTCATTCTCACTCACCACCAAATGTGTATATGGGCTGACACGATGTAACCTGTACAACTGTGTTTACTCTGTTAGTACAAATAGATGTCGCTGGTCGATCGTCCGCCTAATCCGAAAATCCTCTGTAATAATCAACCGGATAAACACACGGTTTCATTTTGTGACAAACATGTACATCACATAATGTACACTATCACGATTTGGTTAGTTCATCAACATGTGCATCACATAATGTACACTATCACGTTTTGACTAGCTCATCAACATGTACATCACATAATGCACACTATCACGTTTTGACTAGCTCATCAACATGTACATCACATAATGTATACTATCACGTTGTGGCTAGTTCATCAACATGTACATCACATAATGTATACTATCACGTTGTGGCTAGTTCATCAACATGTACATCATAATATGTACACAATCACGTTGTTATATCATATATACTTTGAGAGACGGTATCTGTGGCATAGGGATAGTTAACACAGCTTCACAAACTCGGCTTTTTCGGGTTTTAAGCAAGCCGCGTGCGATTTAGTAGCGTTCATCTTCGCAATGGCATGAGTGTCGGCCGTTCAGAAAGCATCGGACGTTTAGAAAGTACACATGCCTAGACATATCACCCCCCCCCCCCCCCAAAAAAAAAAAATACTGGGGTTGATAATGACCTTCTGCCCAATCAATCAATCATGTGCCATGCCGGAAAGCGTGGGCGGTCATGACTCGCCATTTCACTCGATCACCAGAGTCGTGGATCAGCTCAGTGTTCCTGTCTCGTCCATGCCATGTGGCCAAGCCATCCAGGTATTTACTTCTCGGTCTTCCCCTTGGTCTGTTCCCTTCGATCTTGCCAGTTGTCACTAAGTTCTCCAATCCATTTCTTCTCATAACATGTCCAACAAATTTGGCTGTCGACGTCTAATTTCTCTAATCAATTTACGATTTTCATTTGTCTCCTGTAGTACTTGGTAATTGGTTTTTCTGTCTGTCCATGTTATTCTTTGCATTTTCCTCAGAAACCACATTTCTGCAGCTATCAGATGTTTTTCAGCTTGACTGCATATTGTCCAAGTTTCACATCCATACAAAAGAACAGGCTCTATGGTTCCCCTCAACACTCTTTTCTCGTTTCAATTGACATCTTTTTATTGGTCAGAATGTTTTTCATCTTGCTAAAGGCTACTTTCGCCATGGCGATTCTTGTTCTAATCTCTTCAAGGCATCTCCCATCAGATGTTATGACTGTTCCGAGATAATTGTACCGATTCACTTGTTGAAGAATATTCCCATTTACTTGTATATTACATTGTGGCACTTCGTTCTTCCTAGTGACGACCATAACCTGTGTCTTTTTACAATTTAATTCAACCGCATCCCTAATTGTTGCAGATCCTGCGCATTGTCTGCAATCAATACTGTATCATCTACATATCTAATGTTATTGATGTTTCGTCCTCCAATGCTAATTCCATTTATATCCTCTACATTTCTGAAAATATTTTCACTATATAGGGAAAAAAGATCTGGAGACATTACACTTCCCTGCCAAACACCTCTCTTAATAGACTGATATTGACCCACTTCATTATCAATCCTTAGGCACCTTATTGTTTCCAATATGTGTTTTTTTATAAGTCTAATGTCTCTCCCATCCATTCTGCTATGACCATGTAAACTACTGTTATCACGCTGATGTGTATCTTCTTGTGCCATCTGTCGCACTAGAAGTTTTGGTATACACAAGTTATCTCATTCACACATGATGACGCCAGAGACATCTTTTAAACATTTATGTTAGGTAAATAACCCAGGCGACTTCCGCTGTCCATTCACAGCTTCCGTTTAGTGACGTGCTACTAGTTCTTTTACTCACTGCAACATCTGCATGCAGCTGTGTATTGTTTCATCCCTGTTATGCTGCTCTCTCTCTCTCTCTCTCTCATCTCTCTCTCTCTCTCTCTCTCTCTCTCTCTCTCTCTCTCTCTCTCTCCCCTTTTTCCGTATTCAGCATAGAGTCCGCAACTATACCCCCCCCCCCCTTTTTTTTTTCCGCATCTCCCTTCCCCCCCCTTCCCCCCTTCCACCACCACCACTAACCCACATTTAGTTTTTTTATTCTGCTTTTGTTAAATTTTTGTATTTCCTCGTCTGAGGTTAACTCAAACTCCAGGGTATCTATTAAATATCGACTCCATCCAACATCACAGTAAACTTATCCTGTCCCTCCCTACAAATGCCATTCACTGCAGAAGCGCTGTCGGCGTGACGGCGCACCTACCCCCAAGGCAAGGGAAGTTCCGGGACAATCATGACATTGGAGAAACTTTCACACATAATATGTGTCAAGATCTCAAAGTCTTTTTCTTCTCCTCCTCGATTTCTTCTTCTTCCTTCTGTTTCTTTAATTTCTTCTTCTTCTTCTTCTTCTTCTTCTTCTTCTTCTTCTTCTTCTTCTTCTTCTTCCTTTATTTTTGTTGTTGTTTGTTTCTTTCTTTCTTTCTTCTTCACCTCCCTGGTCGTTTTCGTTCGATCTTTCGTTTTTTCTTTCGTTTCTCCTTTTCATCTTTCATTCCCAAACGGAACATATGTGTCTAGCCGTCTCATGCAAAGTGCTTCTATACTTTTCTATCTCTTGTCGTTCCTCTCAGGTCTAAACCAGGAACCTTTTTTTTCTGCAGGGTCATATGGATATTTATAATATCATTCTCGAGCCAAACAAAATTATCAACTTAAAACCTCTGAGGTCGAAGTGAGTTCGCCTGATGGAGAGGGACACTGTTAATAAGGAAAGCTAATCCGCATGCAAAATTCAGTCCATCACTACTATAAATAGTGTGCATGGACTACGCTTGAGGTCAAAGCGAGCTAGGGCAAAAAAAAGAAGAAGAAGAAGAAGAAAGCAACTTAGAAATTAATCTGATGTATTTGATCAAACATTTAATTAGCACGCCCTGAAGCTGAAGGCTAGAACGGCTTCTCTTTTGGTGAGGTGTGTGATGTAATCTGGTATTGATGATGTTGCTACTAGATTTATTGATGACCGTTTATAAAGCATATGGATTCATGAATTTCGAGTCCCGCCTGCAATTGTTTGGCAGGACCAGATCAAATGATTTCACAGGCCTTATACCACCCAAGGGCCGGATGTTACCTGCCACTAGTGTAAACTTTCTCTGAACACTAGTTCACATTTGGGTACTTTGAGTAGAGACGATTAATGTAACACTGGATAGGATAGTCATGCCCACACTTCACGCTTTGAGATTTATTGGTGTTTGCTTTGCTTAACTCTTTCTCTTCCAGGTTGTTTGAATTCTTTCTCCCCTAAGCAGTTGTTGCATAAGACGCATGGTGAGTTGCTTGGTACTATAAAAGTTAAGGACATATGTGGTACAAAATGATTTAAAGATAACGATGGCACTGAATATGTTACAGGCCCATATAGTACAGGATGTGTTAAAGGCATGGTGGTTCAGAATGTGTTACTAGTGCCGATGGTGCACAATGAATTACGGCTTTCGGAGTTACATAATGCGTTATGAGTCTAGGTAATACAGAATAAGCTAGGGGCGCTAGTGATAAAGAGTGAGTTATGAGTCTCTGTGATATTGAATGAATAACGAAGACATAAACAATAGATTGCATGATTTATTACCTGGCATATTTCGCTGCATCTTGTCAGGTACATATTGCAGAATTCACACACATAAAGTGAAATAATTATATAACTCCTTCAAGCTGAAATATACACATGTTCGCACAGTAATGTCGATTATCTACCACGGTAATTTTAAACTGACTAATGTCTTTCTGCTTGCACGAAGCCGGCTTATATAGGTTAATAATTATGGTTTCTGCAAACTTTAACAAGCGACTACTTTGTATGTTGAACAACACACAGAAGGCACTATCTCTCTCAATCACATGGTCAATGTCGAGCACATGCCTCACGATCAATGAAGCGGGAATGTCCAGGTGTGTCGGCCTACCTAGGCTATCATCGCCTGTGTATAGTATCTTGTCGATCCACTTAGGAATGTGTTCAACAACCCTGATGTGTAACTGTCGCTCTGTTCTGCCGATGTAGGTGGACTCGCACCTGCATGTAAATTGGTAAATACAATTGGATCTGGCGTGCAAAGCTACAGGTTCTTTGACTGCTGGAGTGGGATTCGGTGTGGTTCTGTACCTGATAACTGGAGTTGCAGCATAGAATGTTCGGTCGACTGCTGTGATGTGCCGGTCTTGTAGACGTTGCATTACGTCATTCCCTCGGAAGGTTAGCTGGATGAACATCTTGAGTTTAGAGACTGTAGTTTCTTCTGGTTTTGGTTTGGGCTGTTGGCAGTGGCGCTTTATAAATCCTGTGGAGTACCCATTCAGGTTTAAGGCATTCTTCAGAGTTTCAAATATCTCTTTCAGTGTGTCCTGGGTGCACATCTTCCTAGCACGGTCAAACAGGGTTCGTACTAAGCCCCGTTTGTACTGGACAGGTGTGAAGCTCTGAAAATTTAAGTGCTTGCTTGCTTGCTTGCTTGTGTTCGTTGGCTTGAGCTCCAACGCGAAGTCCTGTATGTCGGATGAAGGCATCCTGTTGTCCAACATCAGTGTGATGTCATACAGGACCTGAGTTTTGCGTGAGTATCCGTTGTCCCATGTCTGGCTTATTGGTGTGCAGACTGGTGGTTCCTCGCCATACAGGCAGACACTCTCCGACTTCGGAGGAATCGGCGATCCTATTGACTTCAGCCAGGACCCCGAAGGGACCTGTTGCCCAGGACGCTCGACGAGGACGCGTCAATAGGTCTTGGCCAGTATATAACCCGGCCCTGGTGCCTTGGAAACACCTCTGCGTCCCGAAAATTTAAGTATTAGCCAAGTCCGTGTTTCTTCGCGGTCACCGATCTTTGAATTGTGCCGTCTGCTCTACGTCTCATTATAATATCCAGAAACGGCAGTGGTTGGTTGTGTTCGTGTTCCACAGATAGAGAGATGTTTTATGCGTCATGTTCATTATGGCCTGGATCGATGTTGCTTGTAGCTCGTCTGTGGTGATAATTAGTATATCGTCCACGTAACGACGGTAGAAGACCTAGTTTACAATGTCTGAGTATCTCTTATAATGCCGACTGTTTTTACTTCCCAGAACATATAGTGCTACCCAGTTTTAAAGGATCGAAATGGGAACTTAGGTCAATATAGGATATAAAATGAGTTAAGACACGGTAATATAGAATGAGTTATGAGTTTCGATGACAGAGAATGAGTTATGAGTCTCGGTAATATAGAATGAGTTATGGGTCTCGGTTATACAGAATGAGTTAGGGGCGCTGGTGATACAGAATAAGTTATGAACGCTGGTGATATATAATAAGTTATGAGTCTCGGTGATATAATATGAGTTTTGAGTCTCGGTGATATAGAATGAGTTATGAGTCTTGGTGATATAGAATGAGTTATGAGTCTCGGTGATATAGAATGAGCTATGAGTCTCAGTGATACAGAGTTATAGGTGCTGATGATACAGAATGAGCTAAGGGTCCCATTGGTACATAATGAGTTAAGGGTCCCAGTGATACAGAAAAGAGTTAAAGGCTCAGGAAGTACAGCAGGAAATAAAAGTACCGGTGGTAGAGTTAAGGGTCCCGCTAGCACGTTGGAGATAACACGTCGGGGATAACACGTCGGAGACGTTCGCATTTTGTATAATCATCTGATCACAAGTTATATCATAAGATAATTGCGTGTAAACAAACCCTCAGAAGAGTTTCTTATCCTTGTTTGCGTCTTAGATTGTAGTGAGTACATAAAGCTAGCCTCAATGGTTCCGTCACCCAGCTACTGAGTTAAATACGTGGCGCGACACTGTGAGCTGTGGATTTCATGTGGAGTGCTTTTAAATCTGTCCGCGGTTATTTGTATCGTGACCTATAAGTTCAGAAAAATTTTGGGGCGGCCGATTGCTGAACTAACTGGGTCTGTCTTATGCAGTAATGTGTAGCTGCTGCTTTTCTAGTGACTGTCGCTTCCATCCACGATGAACTGTATTTTTCGCGGGGGACGTTTGTGTTGGCATTCTGGACAGCGGTCTAATGCATAGTATACCTGTGTGGACTGTTGGTTTGTCTAGACTCCTGTCTGTTCCACTTTTCACATTGGGCAGTGCGGAGCATTTTGTGTGATATTCAATGGCAATTAAGTATAATGGGACAACCCTTTGCCGTGAAGTTGGAACCGCGACTGACT
The DNA here is from genome assembly GCA_014155875.1 of Cepaea nemoralis. Lineage (NCBI taxonomy): Eukaryota > Metazoa > Mollusca > Gastropoda > Stylommatophora > Helicidae > Cepaea > Cepaea nemoralis. The sequence goes on along the minus strand of JACEFZ010004335.1, from coordinate 4,308 downwards.
AACTAACTAGCTAGCCTCAAATGTCTACAGGCACCATTCGGCGCTCAGTGGGTGATGAGGTCAGTGTCATGCCGGTTGCTTTTACTTCCCAGAACATACGGTGCTACCCAATGTTAAAGGATCGAAGTGGGAATTTAGGTCAATATTTAAGTCCCGACCTTATGCTGAAGACGAACACATGATCACCGTACCCGCTGACAATTGTGCTGGCTTTCGGAATGAATATTTCTCATCCCCAAAAAAAATATTTAAATGCAATAATATAACGACATTTTTCCCACCGTATCATTCAACTTCTTTGCATTTTATTTTTTGAATTTCACGCGAGGGGTTGCTGTTACAAAACTGCACAGCTGATCGATGGATGGGGATATTTCATTTCCAGCGTGGGGGACAGGGAAAGAGGTTCGCTTTCGGAGCAGATCAATACCATTAGGGTGAACAGTAACTTCGTGGTAGCACGGCCAGATGGGGCATTTGGGCGTTTAGTAAACCCAACTGAGACATTACGGAAATTGAATAGAATGCGAGATGCAGTGGCTGGTGCATTCGGGGAGAGAGAGAGAGAGAGAGAGAGAGAGAGAGAGAGAGAGAGAGAGAGAGAGAGAGAGAGAGAGAGAGAGAGAGAGAGAGAGAGAGCTAGAGCGAGAGAGAGAGAGAGAGAACGAACGAACGAACGAACGAACGAACAGACTTTATTTTCAAAGGGTAACAAATTGGGCACGCAGGCCCGTCTTACATTCGGCCCTTCCAATCACTCATCTTTCTTTCATGAACAGTGCATAGGAAAAAAACATTGTCACATGAATTTTGTAACATAAACAATGCATATTACTATGTTATAAGACACATCCACCACCCACCCATACATCCCCCATTCACTCCAACTCCCCCACCCAACCACACACACATACAATACATTCCCCCACCCATCCACCACATCCCTACACATCTCCCCACCCACACACACCTCTCATCCACCCACACCCCAAGCACACATACATTCAATAACCCACACATCCCCCACCTACACACATCTCCCCACCCACTCACATATCCTTTACCCGTCCCATCACTCACCCAATATCCTCCTCCACCCACACACCTCCAACCACCCAACCAAACACACATTCCTCAGCCACACACACATCTCCCCGTCAACTCACATATTCCGCACCTACCCACATAATCTCCCATATCCCCCAGCCCACTCACTTATCCCGAGCCCACACCTACAAACATCCCCCACCATCTCCTAACCTGCACACACTCACCCACCCACAATATCCTCTACCCACCCATCCCCCAACCAAACATCCCTTAACCACACACCCTTACTCATATACAATCACCCACCCACAGATCCTCTACCCAACTACACATCCTCCACCCAACCACACATCCTCCACCCACCCATTCCCCCAGCCACACATCCCTTAACCACACACCCTTACCCATATACACACACATCCCCACTCACGCACAATCTCCCCACCCATACAAACATCCCTCACACACATCCCCACCCACCAACACATTCCCCATTCACAACACACACCTACCCATCCACGCACACACAACCCATACATTCATCCCCTCACACATCCTTAGACACACGTACTTATCCCTCAACCACTAACACCCACACATCCTTTACCCACTCATCAACACATACATCTCCTATCTACCCCACCCACACTCACACATCCCAACCACCCATCTAAGCAAAACATCCCCCACCCTCACAACACATCATTCACCCACCCACAACCCAACCACACCTTCACCCACCCACACAAACATCATTTATCCACACCCAGCTCCCCTCCCACACAATACCACAACCCACACACTCCCAAAGACAACATCCCTCACCCACACACACATCTATCCACACATCTCCTACCCATCCACACATCCCCCAACTACAGTCACCCTCACTACCCACACATACATCCTCCATCCAGCCACACACAGCCCCCACCCAGCCAGACATATCCCCCACCCACACACATCTCCAATATCCTCACCCACACTCATCACTCATTCCCTCCCCCACCCACACACATCCCCCACACACATTCACCCACACATCTCTCACCCACACACACTCCCCACCCATCCACCCAAACATCCACAACCCACATCCCCAATCCCACAACCACCCCACCTGCACACATCTCCCACCCCACCACATATCCCCACACCCACATCTCCCCACCCACACATATACCCCACCCATCCCATAACCCACCCATCAATCATCCACCAACATATCCTCCTCCACCCACTCACACCCACAAACCACCTAGACAAACCACATCCCCACTCACCAACACATCTCCCCATAACACCCATACATCTCGCACGAACCTACACAACAAATCCCCCCCCACCCACAGAAACCCACCACCCGCCCACCCACACACATCACGATCCACCCACACACACATCCCCCGATCCCCCAACCTACTATTATGAATCAAACTCCCACACTTTACACACACATACAGTGACGATTGTCGTGAGCATTGGTCGCAAAATTGTAAAGAAAATGGAGAAAAATTGTACATATACATTTTGTAACTTAAAAATTAGTGGATGCAATTCACCTCTCTCTCTCTCTCTCTCTCCTCTCTCTCATCTCTCTCTCTTCTCTCTCTCTCTCTCCTCCATCTCTCTCTCTCTCTCTCATCTCTCTCTCTCGCTCTCTCTCATCTCTCTCTCTTTCTCTCTCACTCACTAGCGCTCTCACTCACATTACAGTAATGTTATATTATACATGATAAAATCAAGTGTCATACATACAAAAATGATAATGTGAAAGAATGGAAAAATACACAAAGAATAATGGAATGGCATGTTACAGGACATGCGAGCACTGAATTCTCTCTCTCTTTCTCTCTCTCTCTCTCTCTCTCTCTCTCTCTCTCTTCTCGTCTCTCTCTCCGATCGCTCTCTCTCTCTCTCTCTCTTACATAGGCACACACACATTCCCCCCCACACACACACACATATCCCTCACATACACACCCATACATACATCCTCACATATAGACAAATACATGATGCCTCACATGATTACTGAAACTAATAAGAACAAACTCCTACACTTTACACACAATTTAGACACTGACGATTGTCGTGAGAATTCTCGCAATTGCAAGAAGTGGAGAAAAAATTGTACATATACATTATGTAGGTTAGAGCGAGAGAGAGAGAGCTAGAGCGAGAGAGAGAGAGAGAGAGAGAGTTAGAGCGAGAGAGAGAGAGCTAGAGCGAGAGAGAGAGAGAGAGAGAGAGAGAGAGAGAGAGAGAGCTAGAGCGAGAGAGAGAGAGAGAGAGCTACAGCGAGAGAGAGAGGGAAAGCGAGAGAGAGAACAAGAGAGAGAGAGCACACGAGATGGAGCGAAAGAGAGAGTCAGAGAGCAAGAGAGAGAGAGCGAGACAGCGAAAGCTAGAGCAGAAGAGAGATAGAGAGACAAAGAGAGCTCGCAAGCTAGAGAGAGATAGAGAAATCAAATCAAATCAAATCAAATCAACTTTATTAGGGTCACAAATTGGGCGCGCAGGCCCGTCTTACATTCGGCCCTTCCAATCACTCGTCTTTCGTTCATCAAGAGCATCATACATTTACATAGGAAGAAAAATAAACATTGTGAAATGAATGTTGTAAACATAAACAAGGCTAATTACCATGTTATGAGGCCCATCTCCCACCTATCCATACATCACCCCACCCACACCCCCAACCCCACCTACCCACACACACCCGCACCAAGGGACACATAAACACCCCCATCTACCGACACACACACACACAACCAAGGGACACATACATACCCCACCAACCGACCCATCCCCCTCCCGCACATCCCCCACCCACACACACTGCCCTCCCTGATCCCCCAACCAAAACACACCCCCACCCAAAACATTCCCCCCCCAACCCACACATCCCACATCCTACCCTACACATCCTCTCCCCCCCCACACCTCAAAAAACCCAAACCCCAGGGCCCCTCTCCATCCACAACATATTCCCCCCCACACACAAAAATCCCCCACCAACCCACACATCGCACATCCACTCACACATCCCCAAACCATACACACACATCCCCACAACTGACATGTCCCTACCCCCCCCCCCCCCCCAACACACACACATCTCCCCAACCACCCATACATCCCCAATCCACTCACACACACCCCACCACCCACACATACCCAAATTCCACCCACCCCACACATTCCTTAACCTAATCCCCCACCACACAATCCCCCACCCGTACATCACGTACACCC
>JACEFZ010004334.1:0-12245 GCA_014155875.1 Cepaea nemoralis | reverse complement strand
CGGACGCCAGCTCAAGTCTAACTGATCTACCGTGATGTCTTGCACACTTTTCATTCTTCTTTAACTAATGCCGTGCAAATTGTGTCTTACAATCCATAGCCTGGTCCAGGTATATGGCATCAATGATCTGGACTATGCTCATGATATTGCCCTGCTGTCTCACACACACAATCACAAGCAGGATAAACTAACAACATTGGATAAGAGGCCACAACACTTAGGTATAAAAATGCGTAGGGGAAGGACAAAGATAATGAGAATGAATAAAGCTCAAAACAAGAGAGGGAATTATACACCCATTTAGGTAGCAATGTAGACAAAGAAGGTGGGACAGATAAAGATACAAGATCAAGACTACAGAAGGCTAGAGGAATTTGATAGTACTAGGGCATTTGTGGAAATCAAAATAAATCAAACTTAGCACCAAACTTAGAATATTACTACTGTATGGAACAGAAACATGGAGAACAATGAAATTGGTTACAAATAAACTACAAATAGTCATCAATTGGCCTGCACAAAACAGAAGGAATAAAATGGAATGACAAAATTACCAATGTGGACCTCATGGAGGGAACTGGACAAATACCAATGTGGACATCATGGAGGGAACTGGACAAATTCTTCTTCTTCTTCTTTCGTTCGCTTGAAATATGTCTATATCTGCAATGTCGTCTCTTGCATGAATTGAACTGTTTTTTTTCAGTTCACACAGTGGTCCATAGAGTTTATCTTCCACTGTCGTCTCTCTAGGCCAGAAGGTTTGCCTAGATATGTTATATTTTGGGCTGTCTTGGAGTATGTGCTCTGCTGTCTGCGACGCCAATCCACATGTGCACATGGCTGTTTCACCAATCTTGAATTTTGTATACATGTGGTTGCGTAATCTATTGTGTCCTGTTCTGAGGCGCAGAATAATGACTTGTTCTGGTCTGTCCATAACGTGGTAGTCATCTTGAGCAGGTTTTGGTGGCTTTCTGACTGATTTGATCATTCTTTTCTTTTGGTGGTATGTAACGGGCACATCAGGCTGTTCTTCTTTGGCTCCTTCCTTAGCCAATTGATCAGCTCTGTCGTTTCCGGGTACTCCACAGTGGGATGGTATCCACTGTATGGTGACTTTATGCTGACTGCTAAGTTCAGAAAGTAGTGTCCTTAGTACTGGCAATTTCCCAGAGAGGAGCGCCTCGAGTACTGATTTTGCATCTGTTAGTAGCACCACAGGTTGTGTACCATTGCTGTTATTTAGTAATTTCTCTGTTGCTATCTTGATTGCCTCAATTTCGGCATCATAGTTATGGCAGTACTTTCCTGTCGGTACTCTGGCTGTGTCCCTAGTATTATTTGGGTATTCTATGTACACTCCCGCTCCTCCATTTCGAACAGCATTTTGTGCTGACCCATCTGTGTAGACTCGGATCCAGAGATCCTGTGGGTATTCTTCATCAAGGAAGCTGAGAGTGGCTGTTCTGCGCTGCACACTGTTCTGTTCTTCCTTGTCAAATATTCCTCTCACTTTTGTCTGGATTTGTAACGATAGTCTATGCTCATCTTTCCATGGAGTTCGCTCTGGAATAGTTGTTAGGGGGATACCAACTGTGGGCAGATCAGTGGTTTCTCTGCAGAGTCGTTTGGCCTGGTGGATAAAACTACTTCTTTTCAACCGCCCCATAGCTAGGTTTTCAAATCTGTTCTTCATAGGGTGGCCTGGCAAGCTGAGGAACTTTTCTGCTTGTATTAGCGTTTTCGTATCTCTGCGCTCACTCAGTGCCTGTGTCCTCCCCATCTTCTCCATTTCCACTATAGGGGTTGATCTCATCCCTCCTGTGGTGACTCTAAGTGCTTGATTTTGCACCTTGTCCAGCTCTTGTAGTGTGGTTTTTGATGCTGAACACCACGCAGTTGACCCATATTCCAGGTGTGGTCGTATGCTCTGTTGGTAAACTTTGCTAAGTATTTTCGTACTGGCTCCCCATGTGGTTCCACTTAGCTTTCTCAGGATGGCTATTTTCCTTCTGGCTTTTGCTACTGCTTTGTTGATGTGCTTTCTCCATGTCAGCTTGCCATCAAATGTTACTCCAAGGTATGTTGGTTCTTTATCTTCTCTTAGGGGTGTTCCATTTATCTGGATGATCCCTGCCTTTTGTTTTGGAGAGAGGGTAAATAGGGTGGTGCTGCACTTGTCAGTGTTTATGCTGACACACCATCTATTTGCCCATGCAGCAAATGTATCTACAGCTCTTTGTAGCAATCTGGTGGCCACTGATGCATATTCATTTGTGCTCCATAGAACCAGGTCATCGGCGTACATTGCCGCTTTAATTCCATGCGGTAGGTGAGCAACAAGATCATTGATGAAGATTAGAAAAAGTGTGGGGGACAAGACTCCGCCCTGGGGGACACCGTGACGCAGTAGTACTTTCTTGCTCTTGAGTCCGTCTATCTGTACTCGGGCTCTTCTGTTGTGCAAGTATGCTTTCACCCATTTGTACATTCTTCCATTGACTTTGCAGTTTCTCAGTTTCTTCATCAGACCTTCTTTCCAGACTTTGTCAAAGGCTTTCTTCAGATCTATCCATGCCGCAAGCACCAGCTTCTTCTCTTGGAATGCATCCTCAATTTCTTGAGAGAGGTAGGTTGTCTGATCTTCCGTAGAGTAGCACTGCCTAAAGCCAGCCTGCTGTGACACAAGAATGTTTTTTACTTTCAATGTACCACTGCAGTCTGTGATTGATGATGCGCTCCAGTGTTTTGCAGAGACAGCTGGTGAGGCTAATTGGTCTGTAGCTAGAGGCAATGGAACCATCTTTTCCCTGATTTTAGGAGGGGTATCATGATTGCTTCTCTCCAGGCTTGTGGAACACTGCCTAAGGTCCAGCTGTTATTGAAGATCTGCAACAGCTTTGTTTTGGCCTCTGTTCCTAGGTTTCTGATCATTTCATTGGAGATACCATCAGCTCCTGGTGACTTTCTCATTTTCAGTTTTGATATGGCTAGCTCCAGTTCGCTGATTGTGATGGGTGCCTCCAGGAACCTCATGTACTATTTCCTTCTGTCCTGTATGTTGTCGTTTCTCTCGAATCTCTTGTTGTTTCTCTGGACTAATTTTGATATTGCTATCTTGTGCGAACGAGTCCGCAAAATGGTCAGCTGCTTGCTTTCTTGTTAAGATTTTTCCATCTTTATGTAGTGCAATTTTTGAGTTTCTCCCTGTGCCCTCGTCATTAAGCTGTTTTATTAGCTTCCACAATTTCCTTGTATCTCTTTCAAAGTTCAGAGACTCCGTTTTCTCCTGCCAGCTTTTCCGTCTAGCCTGCAGCTTGGCCCTTTGAAATTTGGCTTTTGCATGCTGGAATTTATTGTGGTGCTCTTGGCTGGGTGTGGCCTCTGCTTGCTTTCTACACACTTCAACATCATTATGCAACTGTTCCAGTTCACTACTCCAGTAGGGTTTATATTGTTTACGGGCTCCTCTTGGTACTGTTTCTCGCGCTGCCTGTAGTATGCATTTCCCAAACTCTTCAACTACTTTATTTATGTCTTTCTCAGTGTTCAGGTTTCTAACCAATATGCTGGTGCGATGCTTGTACATTGCCCAGTCTGCTTTCTTGTAGTTCCACCTCGAGAGGGTGCTGCTTTCACTTACAAGCTAATTTTCTACGGTTAGAAAGACTGGCCGATGGTCACTGCCACCAAGTTGTTTCCCAACAATTCGTGTAATGTTCCACTCCAGGTCTGGTGAATGAAAAGCCAGGTCAGGTGTAGTTGTAGAGTGCCATGATCTCGAGTAGAAAGTATGTGGGTCGGATGGCTTGTTAATCAACATGAATCTATTCTCATCCTGCCAGTCTTCCAGTCTCTCTCCTCTCTGGTCCATGTGATCATAGCCCCAGCTCTGCGAGTGGCTGTTGAAATCGCCACACACAATCATTTTTTCTTTTAGTGGTAGTGTGTCCAGTGCCTGTGGGCGGTCACTTGGACAGTAGTAATTGATCAGATGTAGATCTGTATTACCTGTCTTAAGTTTAAGTGTCTGATACTCAGCCCCTTCCATGTAGACTTTGATTTGGGAAGCCATGATGTTATTTCTTACAAGGGTCAGTATCCCACCTTTTCGCCTGTCCTTTCGGTCAGATCGGTAACACTGGTAGCCTCTGATTTTGAAGGCTATATTTTCATTGAGGTGAGTTTCTTGCAAGCAACATATGCTTACTTTTTCTTGGTCCAAGATTTTTTCTAATTCTATTTTTTTGTTGCTGACTCCCTCCGCATTCCAGTGCATTATTTTAAGTCTTCGTTTGGTAAGGCCAGTCATCCTATTCTCATGTCCCCTGACTCCACAGGACATCTGAGAAGGACCTCCAGTAGTTGGGGTTGGACCCTTTCGAGACATAGGGCCCGGCACTGCACCTGCCTGGGGGTCCAAAGCAGGGCGAACACCATAACGATTAGCAGTAGTCGACATATTCCATTTTGCGTGATTGCGTGGCATCCTGATTTCTGTGGTGCGCCTCTTGGCTGGTTGCCTCCGACTTCAGCACCTTTCTTTGCTAGAGCAGACTGTGGTCTCACTAGAGTGTAGATGTGTACACGCGCACACACCTGTCTGCGCATGCATGTACGTGCATACACATCTAGAGCATACTGGTTATTTTCCGGCGCCAGAGATTCGCCGTCGCCCCTTCTCCTGTTAGTTTAAACAGGTCCGCCGCGTGAAGGCCAGGAGTTGGACTTTTGCTGCATAGGTTATGTATTCACGAGCCATTGAGGTATTTAAGCAATGTTGGGAGCTCACCCCAACACTGCGCCTCGGCTACATACAGCAACATTTGGAACCCACTGGACAAATACCAATGTGGACCTCATGGAGGGAACTGGACAAATACCAATGTGGACCTCATGGAGGGAACTGGACAAATACCAATGTGGACCTCATGGAGGGAACTGGACAAATACCAATGTGGACATCATGGAGGGAACTGGACAAATACCAATGTGGACCTCATGGAGGAAACTGGACAAATACCAATGTGGACATCATGGAGGGAGCTGGACAAATACCAATGTGGACATCATGGAGGGAGCTGGACCAATGAACCAAGAAGTGAAGAAAGGACGCTGGTGATGGATCGGCCATACATTGAGAAAACCTGTTGATAGTATAGCTAGAAAAGCTTTAGTCTGAAACCCACTGGGCAAAAGAAATAGAGGAAGATCTAACAACTCACAGAGAAGAGAAGTAGAAACAGAAATGAGCAATATGGGAATTTCATGGACAGAGTTGCATGGGAAAACTAAAAATAGAAGGGTTTGGACACCAACACGGTTGAGGGCCTATGCCCCAATGGGGGATAAATGGGAGGAGGAGGAGGAGGGAGGAGGAGGAGGAGGAGGAGGAGGAGGAGGAAGTTTTTAAACAGGTTTTTATGTATTTGTATGAGTCTAAAATATTTTATGTGTGGTAAAAGAGTGTTTTGTCTGAGCCAGACAAACGGAACACTTTATCTGGAAGAACACAACAGCTGATGAACACTTGCATGTATCACCCTACAAGGTATAGAGTGGAAGGGCAGAAGCCCAGGTGTCACTGGATATATAATAACAACAAGATGAGCAACTCACGGTATACTTACTGGCTCGGTGTTGGAACTTACCTGTCAGCAACACTGGGTGTTTGTTCACCAACAGTAAACTGGCCAGGAAAGAAAATCTCACAATGTCAACCGTAGGTATGATCTCAGCTTCTGTCATTCCTGTCTTTTTCTTGTCTAAAGCCACTCCAAGTGTTTCACCTGCAGTTTAATATATTTCAGCAGTTTTCAGGGTGCATGGTATCATTCATCAACTGTTTCACAGGGGTTAATGTAGAATTCATATGTAAAGACAGGGAACACATTCCAAAGGAAAAAGACTCATTCTGACCCCATGAATAGAGTTACAAAAAGTGTTTAACAAGGCATGGATAAAAAGACTTCTGTTTAGTTAGTTAGTTAGTCACGGTTCCAACTTCACGGCAATGGGTCGTCCCCATTATGCTCCGTTCCTGTGCCAGTGAATATCACACAAAATGCTCCTCACTGCCCAATGTGAAAAGTGGAACAGACAGGAGTCTCGGCAAGCCAACAGCCCGCACAGGTACACTGTGCATAATGCCGCCGTCAGAATGCCAACACAAAAGTCCTCCACGAAAAATACAGTTCATCGTCGATGGAATCGGCAGTCACTACAAAGACTTCATTGACCAGGGTTTTATCCCACATGGCTCAGTTGTTTTCCTCAGGGCAACCCACTGAAAGCAAGCACAAAGCAGGAACTCTGTAGCTCCAGCGATGACTCCCAGTAGTCTCCTGAAAAATGCACTCGTGAACCGAAAAGGCCAACCAGTCAATTCAACGACAGCCGGTCGCCATTGTCCTGAACATGCAGTTCATACTACAAACAACATCGGACAGATGTCAAAGCATTCCACACAAATTTCACAGCTCACAGTGTCGCACCACACACTCACTCAGTAGCAGGGCGATTTAACCATGTACTACCAGTCCAACATGAGGAAAATGTGAATGCAGACCATAGCCACCAGCATAAACATGCCAGAGGACTTAACAATTGAATGTCTAACCGCCATGTTGGGGACCGAAAGTCCTTCTGTTTAATCTAACATAAAAACAATCAAAACATCGTCAAAGGTAACATGTGCACATAGATACAATCTTATTCGCGTAATAGGGACGTCAGAGTCCATCTAGAGCCCAGAAAAGCAAACAAAATACTAATACACAAGTATATACATCAATATTGTCAGCGGAATATGCAATAATGACTAAAGAAGGATACAAGAAGCTGCAGGTGTTCAGTGGTTTACATGCACTAGAGTTTGAGAGGCAATGATCAGCCACACCACTTCTTTCTATCTTTTTATTCCTTAAAGCAACCTTATGTTCATTTAATCTCTTACCCAGTGTGTGACCTGCTTCACCCACGTAGACATTTTTGTTTTACATTACACGGTAACAATGGAATGAGGGAAGCAAAGAGCAGTAAAACTGCACCTACCAAGCATGTTGTAAAAGGTGATTATTGAGGGATGGCATGAGACTGGCTACCTTGTCTTCTAGAAACCTTTAGCTGCAGAATCCTACCAATCACGCACAAGTCTACAAAGGCATGGCTAGATTTAGTTGATGGATTATGCTCCAATGGGAGATGGAAGGCAGAAGACAACTGGATGAAGTAAACAATGTCTTGGCACTCTTTAGGTCTGCCAGTCTCTCTCTAACTGCATCTACACTCTGTGAGAATTGTCTTGGGTTGTATGCAAGCTATGCCAGTCATCACGAACAGATTTAAGGTTGAGCTTACACTGTTGAAGTTTACACCTTCTCTAGCACAGGTGGCCAAATGCCTGTAATGATTTCAGAGTGCTGACCTCCAATACACAGAAGTATAAACCTGTACTCACTTCTCACATCTCACGCTCCACAAATAAACAATGGATAATATGACGGATATAAACAAGTGAGTGCTTCTTTCCAGAGTTGTGACCTGCTTATAGACTTATTTTTGGGAAAACATCATGGAGGTTTTCCATTAACTTTCTCATCCACATGGGTACTTTGTGACCTCTGTCATTACCAGCAAATTCCCACTTTGCTCAGAAACAGTCATCCACCTGTTTTTGTGGATGCTTGGTTAAAGAGCTGCAGTTCACCACACTCTTGTGTGCTGCCCATGCCCTACTATTAGGTCGTGCTCTTAGAAGTGTCCATCATGAAGCTGAAACCAGGCAGGTATTCCTTAAACTCTCCAATATCTTAGAGGACATTTATCTACAGTAATCATTTAAAAACAGTACTATTAAGGTCAGTTATTATTATCCATTAATGATGGTTCTGTCAAAGCATGCTTACCTATAGTTAACACTACACCCCTCTCAATGAGTGACTTTGTGCTGGGAATGAGGACATCCCATGGGACAAAACTTCCACTTTCCATGTCAACAAAATAGCCGTAGATACTGCGATTTCCAGCTGGAAGCCTCACACCTTCACACGAACAAAACAGATTCTACTATATATACGAGGGTAAGTTAACAAGTAAGTCAAAAATGGCTGCAGAAAAATAACTAAATATGATAACAACTTGAAACCAGTTTATTTTTATACATACATTGTCTCTTTATTTCTCAACATAATTTCCACCAACATTGATGTACTTATCGCATCATTTTATTAGTCTTCCCAAACCGGCTGCATAGAACTGCGTGCTCTGTTTTCTAACCACGTTTTCACTTCACATTCAACTTCGGCATCACTCGTGAAATGTCTCCCGCCAAGGTGGGTTTTCAGTGGACTTAGTCCCTAGTGATTTCCCGTAAAGCGGTGCATAGCTGGGTAGAAAAAGTTACGAGGGCGAGTCCCACAGTTCTGTGGGATGACAGGTAAATGAAAATAGAGCACACAGTTCTATGCAGCTGATTTGGGAGGACTGATAAAACGATGGGATAAATGCATCAATGTTGGTGGAAATTATGTTGAGAAATAAAGGGACAATGTATGTATAAAAATAAACTGGTTTCAATTTGTTATCATAGTTAGTTATTTTTCTACAGCCATTTGTGACTAACACTCATAGTACTATATATGTTGTAGTGGTTTGAGTAAAATACATTTGAATATGTTGTGCTGGATGACAGAAATCATTTGCAGACAACACATAATTAAAATGGCATGCAGGAAATATCCTGAACGCTTTCAGTTGCAGACTGTTGTTATATTATCCTAATCTGTCCTAGTCACTTGTTTAAACTTCTGCTCTCAGATCCTTGTAACTGAATCTGCTTTTGTTTCAGACAGGTATTATTTTATTCTAGTGCATTACTGCGATCGTTTGGACATGACATTGACAATGGCATGAGAAAAACTGGCCACCTGTCCCTCCCTGCTCTCAGGCCTGCAACATGTGGTGGTCGTATCATTTCACATACCCACAGCAGGTTCTTGATACAGGACTTGAGTGTAACATTCTGGCTGACACACATGTAACTATATGGCAATAAATGCCTAGAACAGAACCAGGTAACAAATTATGTGACTATGAAGTAACCAATGAATGTCTAGGACAGAATGAGTTAAACACATTTATGTGACTATAAAGTAACCAATGAATGTCTAGGACAGAATGAGTTAACACATTTATGTGACTATAAAGTAACCATGAATGTCTAAGACAGAACCAGGTAACAAATGTATGTGACTATGAAGTAACCAATGAATGCATAGTGAGAAATGATATTTAATGTTCTAATGGATACAATTCTGTTCATACATACCTACATTTGCAAGTAAGAAAGACAATAATAGCCAACCATAATTCAGGTGAATTACTTTATTAAAAGCCTATAATTGTGCGTATTTATTATTGGACCGCTCTTCTTTATGTTCCTAGTCTGCAGCAGACATTGGCAATCAGACTCTCCGATCATCCTGATATTTTAACAACCTTGATGCTGTTCATATAATTATTGGTCGCTCAGCTGTTAAGCTTCCCACATATATTTTTCTCTGTTGTCCTCTGCTGGTCTGGCCCATTCAATTTTCCACATAAAGTTATTTCTTTATAACATATATTCTGCTGATATGCCCCCTAAATATTATTAGTCTTTTCTGTATGTACGTATAGTGTCAGACTCATCATTTAAGTGACAAATGTGAGATTGATAATACATCAGAAATCTCTCAGAGTCGGGAGGGAGAGTGGTCCAAGGAGCTATTATATGGGATTGGGATTAAACTCCATTATACACAAGATAACAATGAATTAAATATTCCCCCTTTATGTTTAATGATATATATGCATTGGGGTGGGTGTGTGGGTGTGTGTAAGTGTGTGTGTTGGGGGTGGAAAGGGGGGGGGGGTCACAGTGTTGATCTTATGTCAGTAACTGGGCATTTTAACACATTCTCAATCAACCAACTCAATCTTATGTTGTTGGGCTCCTTGACACATAACACAATTCTTTACTTCTTTTGTCCCACAGATGACTTTAACTGATTCTGTCCAATAATGTTATTAATGTTAACTTTTTTATCTCTAGATATTCACGACCTTGGTTGCTTGGTTGGTGAATCCTCTGGAGAACTGTATTTCAGCTCTGAAGTCCAATGCATTACTGCTCAGGTCATTTACGCCCTGAAACAACTTTGTGGTTGTGGAAACGAGGTTGGTGTGGAGACTTTCTTCCAGATGCATTAACAAAGTATTAACTCTGTGAAGACTGTGTTAAAAAGTTCTACTTTCCCTTACCAGGCTCAGAAGCCAGCAAGGTATGCAAGACTGATACTGGAGAGGCAAGACTGGCACTGGAGAGGTAAAACTGGTACTGGAGAGGTAAAACTGGTACTGGAAAGACAAGACATACTGGAGAGGAAAGACATACTGGAGAGGCATGGATGGTACTGGAGAGGTAAAACTGGTACTGGAGATGCAAGGATGGTACTGGAGAGACAAGACTGGTACTAGAGAGACAAGGCTGGTACTGGAGAGGCAAGACATACTGGAGAGGCAAGACATACTGGAGAGGCAAGACATACTGGAGAGGCAAGACATACTGGAGAGGCAAGCCATTACTGGAGAGGCAAGAATGGTACTGGAGAGGCAAGACTGGTACTGGAGAGGCAAGAATGGCACTGGAGAGGTATATTAGGATGAAGCAAGATCAGAATTAATCACAGCACATGCTGGACGGCTGGGATTAGACTCAAGTTGGTACCAAATTGACTGCTGCTTGAGATAGATAATATTTTAATTAGCAAAGTCCACAACTCAATCATGACAGTTAAATGATATAACCTACCTAGTGGCGGCTCAACGTCAAACAGCTCACGAACAAAATTATCAAACTCATTATTCATGTCCATCCTCTCAATTGAAGTGTTTGTCCTTTTGATGCTGCTGTCATCTTCCTCCATAAACTCCCTTCTTTTAAAAACACCACCAATACTCCATGTGTAAGCGAACACAAACAGCTTTCCAAGGAGATTTGTCAGATGTGTAGGGTTCTTTTCAAGGTAGAACATCTTATCCTCTCGCCTGTTGGGGAAACAAGAAAATAGAACAAGTAAATATCAATGTTTATTAACTTTAGGGTTAACCCTGCACAGAAAGAAGTATTCTTGATCTTTAACTCAAAGGTTAGAAATATGTCTGTCTACAGCTTTTTGAAATATTTGCAACTCTATCTTTGGCATTGAAGTGTTAATATAAGAATGCCAAGTAATCATATCTGTAAGCCAATTTGGGGATATACTGTTTGGCTCCTGTTGTCCATGACATCCTATGAGGGGTGAGTGACTATTGGTCAATATCATGGCAGCCATCTGTAGCTACCAGACAAATCTCTGGTATCAATTCATGAGACTAAATACATGGTCTATGTAGAAGAGAAACAACAATGGAGACAGTATATAACCCATACTGTAATAGTCATAAATACTTACAGAAAGGGATAATATAAATAACATGGGCAGTAGGAATACAAAGTTTCTTCTTCTACTTCAGCTGTCTGGTCTGGAGCAGATACTGGTGACCATGACTCTTCACTCCTCTCTATCATCTATTTATTGCCCTGGCCATACAGGAGTGAGGGGGAATGAAGGCTGATAGGCTGTCACACCTCTTGGTGGTCAATTACCTATGGACAAGGGAGAGGTAGTCGTGCGCCTGTGGGACCAGGTGGAGAATGTGGAGGAACAGATTGAGAACCAGTATGTGGAAAAGATGAGATTGTGGAGGATTGGCAGGGGTTCTGGTAGAATCTCAAAACTGAGAGAGAAGACCAGGAGAACTTTCAATCAGATAGCAGTGGGAACGATTAGTAGTGTGACTCATGGCTGGCTGTTGAACGAGGGGACAGAGTGCATATGGGAATGTCCTGAGTGCAGTGATGTCGGTTCTTAGCTTAACTCAACTCAATGTGATACTTTAATGAAGTTGATGTTGTTGGTATCATTACTTATTATTCAACTGTTGACACTGTGCACATATCCCTTTTTCTTTCTTTGCTTCACTTGCCAAGTATCTTTCCAATTAAGGCTAATTTCTTTATTTCACCTTTCTACTGATATGTTCCATTAAATGAATGTGTCTTTTAATTATGGTTTTGATGACTGATCTGGCAACCCCCGAAGCTGTCTACAGCCTGTTATCTCTTCTCTGTTTGGGATATGTTGAATATTCCTCTCACA
>JACEFZ010004333.1:0-12632 GCA_014155875.1 Cepaea nemoralis | reverse complement strand
TTTTAATAACTTCTGCATACATACATCGTGATTTTAACCATTGCCATGTCGTTATATATGCAAGAGTTAATGAATTTGTTAATTTAGAATCATTATTTTTAAAGTAAACATTTGTCAGAGACAGAGAAATACTCCACTTGTCAAGTGTAATTGCTATTTCTACCCACAGCCTTGGCACTGGCTGACCTTGTCTGCATGGTGACCCTCCTCTGGAACAACATCTGTGTTAACCCGCTATTCTACGAGCTGCCTTTCATCCCATTTGATCCGTTTGAAATCGTGTACATCACGGCCGGGTGGCCTCATTTTGTGTTTGCCCGCATCAGTGCCTGCATCACGGCCTTTATCTCCACCGAGCGATGTCTGTGTGTTGTCTTCCCACTGAGCGTGAGTATTGCGGTTTAATTTCAGACAGTTGTTATTATTAGTGTTGTATTTGTGTCTGTTGCATGTTGAAGTATACACATTTTGATTATGAAATAAGCAACGAATCATCTCCCCCCCCCCCCCCCCCTCCACCACCTCATTTTCCCCTCCCTTCCAATAACTGATGCTGGATTTGACGGCTAGTTGTCTTTGAGAAGGGTGACAATCACTGAGGATTTATGAAGACTTTGCGCATGCTATTTTGCCATGACTGATAGACATCGGAAAGAAAGAACAAGTTAACTACTTACTTTCTGCCCTTCTTGTCTCTCTACTCTCATACATTATTTCATGCATAAATCTTAATGGCACCTTTCGTCTTGTCAGACGAGTTTGTTACATCGTGCTAAACAAATAGCACAAAGCTTGGCCTGAATTGTAGATACCATATGTTGCCCATGCAGCATGTTTCCTCTCTCGTAATGCCTAGTTTATTCCAGAGGAAAGTTAATACCGATACAACTGGAACAATACATGCTGCAGAAGCTGCCGATCAGCATTGCAATGCTCTAACTGACCGCCATTCATTTCTTACGAACCTAATCTTAGATAACAACAACAATGACAACATCAAAAGGCAATCTTTGCATTTTATAACAATAAATGCGTTTTCCAAAAGGATGGCAAATGTGTTATGGTCAAGAATACATGACTCAATAAAACTAATTTTTGACATGGCAATTATAATTAAAGGGAAGCAGAAGAAGAGGCCGACCATGTAAACGGTGGGCAGAGGAAATAACAGAGTCCATGGGAATCTCGATACATGAAGTCCACAAACGGGCACTCTCCCTCTGTTTATGCTTCACCTCGACACCGGGAGGTACAAGAGGAACGAGATCTCATTGGGATTAGATAAATTATAGTTAGCTTAGGTAGATGTATTGTGTCCCAGTTAGGGGAACGTGTATTATCCAATTTATTCTTTTAAATTATTATCATAATTCTTTTTAAGGGGGTATGTAACCTGTACTGAAACAGCGTTCAACAGGATGAATAGGACACTGACCAGGCTCCATTATAAAATTGTCAATAGCTACGCACAAATAGAACACAGATGGCAAACTCTGATTCTGATCGGAATTCGTGCACTGTGCTGTGATTATCATTGTGTGACCTACAGGAGATACTGTAGAACTAATCGGGTAATGTGTGTAATACATGTGTTCATTAAACATACCAAAGATATGCATTTAATAAACATTGATGTAATAATATATAAATAATTTATATATATATATATATATATATATATATATATATATATATATATATATATATATATATATATATATATATATATTGTCATTCTGTATGGCAGATAAAGACAATGATAACCAGGAGACGAGTCAAGGTGATAATCATCTGTATTTATGTGACCCTGATCGGCAGTGTCTCACCAATGTACTACTGCAATCGATTCTCCTGGAGGTATTACATGTCGGCGAATCGGAGCGTGCTGCAGATTGACTCAACCAGTGATCGAAAAATCATCGAGGACATCACGTTCGCTATTACCAACGTAACAACCCCTTGCTTAACGTTTTTGATTGCCACGGTTACAACGGCTGTGCTTGTTGTTAAGCTTAAACAAAAAGCAAGATGGCGTCAAGGATTCACTGCACCAAAACAATCCGACGCCATGTTTAACCGCGACCGGATGTTGTCCAAAATGGTTATAGTAATGTCTTCAGCCTTTATCGCTTGCTATGGGCCAGTTTGTATTGTATTCGTAGCTATGATTATAGAACCAGAACTTTCAATCTATGGGCATTATGAAAATATCTTTGGGATAGTGTTCTCTATTGCCTGTATCACTGAATCCATCAACATGTCTATGAATTTCTTCATCTATTATAAGATGAGCAGCCGGTACAGGGCGATTGTTAGAAACATGTTTGGTTTACGAAATAAACACGATACGAACGGATTAAACAGGAAAATTAAATGATCAACGCCTTTAAACAACCAAGGCAGGGCTTGCACTAACAAACACAAACTTAAACTCTTCTCAGGATGTTCGGCCAAATTAACACCTTTAAGAAAAACGGTTAGATGATATTTCAGTTAACATAATTTATTCACATGATGTATTAGTGTGAAATAAATCTATTGGAATGTGTGGCACCAGTACCGGGGCAGTCGGATTTGGAATCTTTGCAGACACTAATGAATCAAATTTAAAACACAATAAGCCACATACAATATACTGGGAAATTGTGTGCCTGGAATGTTTCGACGCATCTCGTCAGGTACAAGAAATCGTGCAAAATATTTTTTATTATGTCTTTGTTATGAATACTTTGTTTACATTCACAAAGAGATTACTTTGATTCAAATAATTAACTGGCACAGGAACGGAGCATAATGGGGCGATCCCTTGGAGTGAAGTTGGAACTGCGACTAACTAACTAACTAACTAACTAACTAACTAACTAACTTTGTTTCCAATAAAGAATCATCCAAAATGTAGAAAACTATCTCCTGCTTAATTGCAATTTAATTAAATGTTTTGCCTGTGTCCAAACTAACAATGGATCCAGTCATTTGTGGAACACCTACCATGCCACAGAGATGTGTCTTTGCGACATCTAGTTTCTCTAGTGGTTCAGCACTATTCTTACTCTTCATCACGGAGATATGTCGTCACGACATCTGATTTCTCTAGTCCTCCATCGGTCTTCTTACTCTTCGTCATGGAGATATGTCTTCACAACATCTGGTTTCTCTAGAGTTCCAGCGTTCTTCTTGCTTTTCGTCACGGAGATATTTCTTTACGACATCTAGTTTCTCTAGGTGTCTAGCGTTGTTCTTACTATTCCTCACGGAGATGTCTTCACAACATCTAGTTTCTCTAGAGGTCCAGCGTTCTTCCTTCTCTTCATCACCGAGATATGTCTTCACGACATCTAGTTTCTGTAGTGCTCCTTGGTTCTACTTACTCTTCCTCACGGAGATAAGTCTTCACGACATCTAGTTTCTCTAGCGCTCCAGTGTTCTTCTTACTCTTCCTCGGCTCAGGGAGCTAAGTTACAAACCTCGACCCGCGCTACAACCTAGAAGCGCACAAGGCTGAGTTGAATTGAGTTGAGCTGACGCAAGAATCGACATTATGATACGTGCTCCGTCCTCATCTTCAATAATCAGCGAAGAGTTCCAATACTCATATTACCAGCTGGAATCTGATGCATGTGTTTGTTTCATCTGCCCTAGGAGTACTGAGTCCACGGGTCACCCCCTGCAGCCCAATACTCTCTAGGCAATTGTGGTGTATCCGTTCTTCCACTCTATACACGTGAAAGAAAGGGCCCTGACCACACCTGCCTTATCATGCATCAAAACCCCACCCAGGTGTGCAGATCAAGGGAATCTGTCCGCCTGCTCGTTTCCCAACACACCAGCATGTCTTGGGGAAATGATCCGTTGTGTGATCCCCATCTTTGATGTTTGAATTAAATCATGAAGCATACATGTCTTTACCCATCTCAGCAAGCTCTGTGAGTCAGTAACAATAACACAATGCATGCTGTTTACCCACTAGCGTGCGGAATGTCGCAGTGACGTGCACAAAACAAACATAACGCTGCTCTTATGGGTACATCAAACAGCTGGTCCTGGATTCCCTATATGACTGGCACCTTGCCGTCTTGACAGACGATAGTTTGTAAAATAGAGTCATACCTCGCCACAACACAAAGCCTGGGCTGGGTTTAGAGACCATGTGTTGCCTTATGCAGCATGATCCATCTCTAGGCCTGCCTTGTTTACTCCAGAGGAAAGATAACACCAATACATATGGAACAAGACAAGCTGCAGGCGCTGCCAGATCAGCAAAGCAATACTCTTACTGTCTGGTTCCCTATATAACTCTTAAATAATTTGGTTAATATGTGTGTAACGTTTGCTAATATTATTGTTTCACTTTCTTGAAGATATGCATATTAACCATGCACTATGTGTAATATATGCGGAGGTTATGGGTCAACAAATAAACTGTAGAGAATCGAAAACTGAGATCAAGATGATGTCACTGGACAGAAAACAATACATTGAGAATACCTGTTTAACTAGAAAGTCCGTCCTTCGTTCCTCTTGTTTGGCTTGGTTATTCTTGTTTCCTCATCTTTATACTTGCGTGAGGAATTATATGAAGGACGTGGAGATGTAGTTTTATAGAAAAATGATGAAAACATTGTGGAAGAGAGAAACAGCAATGAAGATGTCTTGAAAGAAGTTAACTCACAAAGAGAACTGGTTACTCACATCAGAAGATGGCAGTCCCGATTCGTTGGGTCTATCATGAGAAGAGAAACTTAGAATATGTCGTCACAACGGGGAAGTTGGAGGGAAATAGCAGCAGGGGGAGACAAAAAGAGATAATGGGCAGTCTGACACAATGGCATGGAGGGACATCAGTATTAGAAATTATTTCCGGCACACAAAACAGAGTGTTTTGGACAGACATGATCGCCAACGCCACAGACCATGGCCTATGAGAAGAAGAAGATTGCCGGCACACGAGTCAGAGGGTTGTAGACAGACATGATCATCAACGCCATGCTGGAGGTCTTAGCCTCATATGCTATACTCTCCTTTTTCAAGAATACGCCATTAGCCTTCGTAATGAAACCCCAACCACTCCATCTGTTTCTCACCACTGACCAAATAGTATAGATCGCTATGTCACCTTGATGTGTATTACTCTGGATCAGTTTGTGTACCTCAAACTATGTGCAGCCCACTGACCATTCTCTACAGTCATGACCCAGTGTTACTATTACATTGTGCCAGTCCGTCCTGTCTGCCGGTACCTCAACCCACTCTTTTCCACGACTGATGGTCGCTAGATCACAAACCTGACGTATATATATATATATATATATATATATATATATATATATATATATATATATATATATATATATATATATATATACATATATATATATGCTTGTGCTATCCAGGACCTGCCTCGCCTTAGTCTATGACCCTTGACCACATCCATGGCTTCAAGTAGCGGGTGGTCCATATTTGCAGCAACTCTCAGGTACCATTTGGCTTGAAAGACTCTATGCCCATCCGCCGTTGTTGGTATCGCCAGGATATGCCTCATGCATATAATTTGTGTGTCCTTTGTGCACCACATGATCACCCACATGGAAGCACTCTGTGTGCGCTCCAACCGTTCAAGCTGGCTCAGTACTACTGTCAGGAGCCCCAAACCATACTCAATGACAGAAATTATTAACTGCTGAAAGAGCCTGTAAAGCAACTTCGCACAATCTCTTAGGTCCCCTACCAGCCTTCACCACCAAAGCCTTCACTAATCTTTACAAGACTTACACCTGTCGAAGGTGATAGCCAAGTACTTTAATTTACTCTCTCTACTGAGATGACATCCATTCAATATAATACGTGAGACATCTGCCTTTACAATCCGGTTATCCAAGAAATACCACACAACCGATGCTTTTCGGGTTTATAACGGCCCCTGCGTTCCAGCACCACTCTGCCACCCTGTTTACAGACACATGTAAGACTGCAGCCAAACTTTGCCTGTCTCTGTCCTGTCTGTACATCTTCAAATTTCAAGATTCTACCAACACATTGTGTCTCAATAGCTGTGACTTTGCTGGTGTAGACATTAAAGAGCACTGGGGACATGGCAGATCCCTGTGGTAACTCAGGTGAAATCGTACAGGGATCAGAGGTCCAGGAACCCATGCGCAGTGCAACCTTACGCTAATAAAGGACTAAAGTAGCCCAATTGACAAGGCAAGGGGCAGAACTCCATGTCCAAGAGAGTGTATCAGAGAGTATCAACAGATTATACCTTACCCTGGTATACGCATTCCTCCAGGTCAAGAGCTACCGCCACTGTCTCCTGTTTATCCTGAAAGCCCTCATAGACATCAAATGAAAAGTAGCAGCATTGGCTCAGGTGTCCTTCCCAAACCGGTAACTCCCGAGCACCTTGGGAAGCAGATTACGACTTTCCAAATGTCGCTGGAGCCTGCGGGCTACTATCTTTTCGATGACTTTCTCTAAGGTATTTTGCATGGTTATGATCCAGATAGAAAATATGGACCTTCCTTGAAGACTACGGGATACAAAGACAATGGCTACAAAACATCATAACCATGTACCACTCGAGCCGAAGTGCAGTAAGAACACAAGAAGGTATATCAGATATGTTCACAGGTCAATACAGGAGTGAGACAGGGATGTGTGCTCTCTCCTATACTATTTAATGTCTACATGGACAGAATGTCCAAAGAAGCAAGCCTTGACAGAACAGATTCAGAAAATTTAGAACTCTATACTTCAGATGAAACAACTGATCGACGGGAAATAAATGAACTTGTATTTGCAAACGATCAGTGCCTGTTTTATAGCGACGAGAGCAGACTGAAAACATCATATTAATAATCTGAGTTCAACCTGCAGCAGATACAATATGAGTATAAATACAGCCAAAACCGAAGTAATGCAAGTTAGCAGATCTCCTGCTCCACTAAGTATACAGTTAAATAGCACATCTCTGAAACAATTTACATAATTCAAATATCTTGAATGTATGATCACAGAAGATGGCTGACTGGACAGAGAAATCGAAATCAGATGTCAAAAAGCTAGTGCACTTACATATCAACTGTCACCCTTACTGAAACATTCAAATATACCCATGTCAGCAAAATGACAGATAATAAACATCATATTCACACCAACACTAGGCTACCAATCTCTAACTTGGACATTATCCAAATCACACTTTGGTAAGATCAACATCTGTGAGATGTATCGAGTCTGAGGAGAGCTGCCAAGCTTAACAATCCGAGATCGAGTAAGGAATGTTGTATCAGACAGATAGACAGTGGGATGAACACCTTGTGCCACATTTATTGAAAGACAGAAGATCAACTGGTTTTGCCATCTCGTTAGCATGCAACACCATCAACTACCATCAGTGGCCCTACATCAAAGATCATCTGCGACCATGCCACCATGAGGACGCCCAAGAAGAAAATGGATTGACGACATCAAAGACATTGTACAATCACACAGAATGACACTATAAAGTGCCACCCATCTGTCGCTGCAGCGCCAATTATTCCTACCCACGACGCTTGACAGCAAAAGTGGAAGATGATGATTGTGATTCGGTATCCATTAAATCTGTAGTTGTCCTTACCTGGCTTTGGGACAGCTGTACAACCAATACTGAGGTATTTCCGCCTTATTCGGGCTAGGTTGAAACAAAGAGCCATCTCCCCCAAGACCTAAACTTTCATTTACTTATATGGGAGTACCTCTCACCGCACGGGTCTGCCTCACTGTGTGTACTGGGAACGTGGTACTCCATGATAATGATGTTGTTATACATACATATTTCCTCCGAAGTCGGAGAGTGTCTGCCTGTAAGGCGAGGAACCACCAGTCTGCACACCAATAAGCCAGACATGGGACAACGGATACTCATGCAAACCTCAGGTCCTGTATGACATCACACTGATGTTGGACAACAGGATGCCTTCATCCGACATACAGGACTTTCGCGTTGGAGCTCAAGCCAACGAACACAAGCAAGCAAGCATGCATACATATGTAATAACATCATTATCATGGAGGCCGTAGAACATATGGGAATGTACCGGGTGCAATGATGTCGGTTCTTGGCTCAACTCAACTCAGCTCAAGTCAAATCAACTCAACTAAGCTCAACTCAAATTAACTCAACTTAACTCAGTTATACAAACACATCAAACACGATGAATGTTCGAGATTTTGGTATCCATGTAATTAGAACCTCGACATGGCGAGTCATAGAAGCTTTAAATCAATGGCCAAGTCTGGCCTAGTCTGTGACATGGCGAGTCATAGAAGCTTTAAATCAATGGCCTAGTCTGGCCTAGTCTGTGGCTGCGGCAGAAAAATCAGCTACGTACAATGTTTCACTAGATGGCTCCTTTTAACGGTATGACGCTCATTGGGTATATTGTGGTAAACCCGTGTTTTCAGACCACTCGTCACTCGATAGTTACATGGGCAGGCCTCATGATACTGGCACCATGATTCTACACCAATACTGTATAGATACATCGGCACTCCAACTGCCAAGTACTAAATATCATCAGTCCGCCTATGTTTCCCATGCCCTTTTCTGGAACGAATGTTAAGTCGGGTTGACAAGTGGGCCTAGGTCGTATAACAAATAGATATCTTGACTGGGATTCGAACACATGCCTACCGAGTCGGCCCGCAGTACTCTGCTCTAACGCGGCAACAATAGACGAGGGACAAGTACAGGGATAATGTTCACGTCATTTGGCGCTTGCCCCGCGCGTTGTCCATCAATGGATTCTCCATGGATCACGTGGTCAATATATCGCATGTCGACTTTACTCCCCTCGACATGTCCTCGTGTCCATGTTAGACTGAGTCGACTTCGGAGTCCATGACAGTTTACAAATGTTCGACTCCTTTGGGATTCGAATGCATGGCCTCCCGGAGGACAGGCAAGCCGTGCTAGAACTGCGCTACCCGGGCAACATCCAAAGATTTAAAAAAAACGTTACTTGCATATACTTTACAGGACGTAGCAGCCAACCCAAGCATTTATTGGCTTTTAATGATTCCTAGGAAAGTTTACGTTTAGTAGTTTGCCATTGCTTTTCTGAACGACCAGCACCCATACCATTTCATAAAAAACAAACGATAGGTGGGTATAAATAACAATGTGGAAGTCATCAATGACGAATTGATAAGAGCGCTCGCTCATAATTTCCGGTGTGCTGATACCGAGATAGAGATTTCAGCCTCAATGCTGTTATTTGGACTAAAATGTTGACTTATCGTCCTTAGCTTAGAAACTGGGGAGGGGGGAGGTGTAAATTAGAAGTACATCAACCGTCGCAGTGGGTTAGCTTGATGGCGAGAGGCACTGGTAATAGGGAAATCTAATGCACACGCACAGATTAACCCAGTGCACTCCTTAGTTGTAGCAACTACTTGAAGTAATAGCAAGTGTATGGACAACGCTTGACATCAACGCGAGCGAACAAGAAAACTTTATTATTTGAATAGTAATTAATTCTCTAGCTCTTTTGACTTTCTCGGCGCTCGTTATTGACTTCACACCAGGAATGAGAAACGTGGTGTTCGTGTGCTCCAATTATCAACATGGTAGAACAGTAATTGAGAGTTGTCCCAGATTATGTAAGAATGGAACATCTTTCACACTGCTACCATTATCGGCCATTGCAAGTTACGCATGCATGTTGGTTTCATTAACAATTTGATTGCATGTACAATACAGAAAGTCTATTTTTCTGAGACGTATTAAAATGCAGTCATTATATTTTTTCTGCATTATTACAAACTTAAGTTTGTCGGTCCCACGTTAATGTAATTATTGAAATCAATGTTTACAAACCAATTTTAACACGTGTCAATGTCTGTGAATTATTGCAACTCTGTTTAACTAAGCTGTCACCTGTATTCAACATTAAAAGTTTCTTTGATTCTCTTGGAACTAATATGCTTAGTTAATAGATTGCCTATTCTGTTTCATGTAGACAATTATTTTGTTTCTTTAAACGATCGAAAGCAAATAAAACATGGTTGCATTTCTACCTGTGTGTTCTCTTTGTAAGTGCACGTCTCGCTTGCACTTTGATTGCTAGCTTGTCGGTGTCTTCCTATGGCCAAAGTTAATCAAACAAACCTAGGCAACAGTGTTAAAAACAACGAAGAATTAATTAGCGATAAACTTCGGGAGGTGTTGCTGACTGTTAATTTTGCTTACATCTGCCAGCTGATCGATGTTGTCGGTACAGTAGGCAACGTTGTTAATATTATCTGTTTTGCTAAACAGGGCTTCATGGATACCATTAATATTAGTCTGTTTGGTAAGTATTACTTAGGAGATGTTCATAGGGGATTTACCTAAAGGAAAGCTAAAACGAGGAACTTAACATATAAACAGAGGATACACAAAAATATGTTGCGCTAATTATTTCCTGACATATTTCGTTGCATATCGTCAGCTACATTTTGCAGAGTTATATATCATATTACGTACATAAATGGATAACTTTGACTGAAATACTTAAATCACAAAGTCACAGGTATTTTTGTTAAACCCTTTTTATAAACTATAAACATTCATTAATTGGTGTCTGCCATAAATAGTGCGAGCAAAGTGATATAACAAAATCACACATGTAGAGCTCATGGAGAGATGCTGGCGCTGGTCACAGACAACTTGAGGCAGTATATTTAGAAACTCCCTTGATGAAACACACATGGCGAACAAAGTAGTGACAACCATAATTGCACATTGAGAGGAGCTTTAATTGATTCGGTGCCAAATTGTAGATGTGGGCCAAACATTGTACACAATCAAATGAACAAATAAATTAATGTAAATGTCCGTTAACTAAGCATTGAAACTGTAGAAGCTACCGTGAGCCACAACACATAACACGATGGTCCTACTAATGCTATATACCGTCCTTCTGTGCAAATGGGAAGTCACATTTTGGCGATATATTATCCTTCGGCACTGAATCAGTTAATGACATAGATCAATAACATGGGCAGGTTACAGGCGACGCTGCAGGAGATAACACAATATACGATGGCTGGGGTGTGCTAGATGTGGGAGATAACACAATATGCGATGGCTGGGGTGTGTTACCTATGGGAGATAACACGAGATACGATGGCTGGGGTGTGATAGCTGGGGGAGATAACACAAAATACGATGGCTGGGGTGTGTTAGCTGCAGGAGAAACCACAAGATACTATGGCTGGGGTGTGTTACCTATGGGAGATAACACAAAATACGATGGCTGGGGTGTGTTAGCTGCAGGAGATAACACAAGATACTATGGCTGGGGTGTGTTAGCTGCAGGAGATAACACAAGATACTATGGCTGGGGTGTGTTAGCTGCAGGAGAAAACTCAAGATACTATGGCTGGGGTGTGTTAGCTGCAGGAGATAACACAAGATACTATGGCTGGGGTGTGTTAGCTGCAGGAGATAACACAAGATACTACGGCTGGGGTGTGTTAGCTGCAGGAGATAACACAAGATACTATGGCTGGGGTGTGTTAGCTGCAGGAGAAAACTCAAGATACTATGGCTGGGGTGTGTTAGCTGCAGGAGAAAACTCAAGATACTATGGCTGGGGTGTGTTAGCTGCAGGAGAAAACTCAATATACTATGGCTGGGGTGTGTTAGGTACAGGAGATAACACAAGATACTATGGCTGGGGTGTGTTAGCTGCAGGAGATAACACAAGATACTATGACTGGGGTGTGTTAGCTGCAGGAGATAACACAAGATACTATGGCTGGGGT
The DNA here is from genome assembly GCA_014155875.1 of Cepaea nemoralis. Classification (NCBI taxonomy): domain Eukaryota; kingdom Metazoa; phylum Mollusca; class Gastropoda; order Stylommatophora; family Helicidae; genus Cepaea; species Cepaea nemoralis. Next base: position 842 of record JACEFZ010004333.1, on the reverse strand, counting down.
GTGTTAGCTGCAGGAGATAACACAAGATACTATGGCTGGGGTGTGTTAGCTGCAGGAGAAAACTCAAGATACTATGGCTGGGGTGTGTTAGCTGCAGGAGAAAACTCAAGATACTATGGCTGGGGTGTGTTAGGTACAGGAGATAACACAAGATACTATGGCTGGGGTGTGTTAGCTGCAGGAGATAACACAAGATACTATGGCTGGGGTGTGTTAGCTGCAGGATAAAACTCAAGATACTATGGCTGGGGTGTGTTAGCTGCAGGAGAAAACTCAAGATACTATGGCGGGGGTGTGTTAGCTGCAGGAGAAAACTCAAGATACTATGGCTGGGGTGTGTTAGCTGCAGGAGAAAACACAAGATACTATGGCTGGGGTGTGTTAGCTGCAGGAGAAAACTCAAGATACTATGGCTGGGGTGTGTTAGCTGCAGGAGAAAACTCAAGATACTATGGCTGGGGTGTGTTAGCTGCAGGAGAAAACTCAAGATACTATGGCTGGGGTGTGTTAGCTGCAGGAGATAACACAAGATACGTTGTCTGAGCGTATGTTAGCTGGGGTAGGGGAAGAGGTGTTAGGGGTGTTTATGCTTCAGTCGGTGATAAAGGACAAAGACAAAGACCACTTATCCAGTACTTCTCACGGAGTGTGAAAGGACCTGTTATTTTCCTTTCTTTGCTCAGTAAGACAGGATCGACCTGAGAGCCCAGCAGGTACCTGTGTAATATTCTCAGTCTCTGGGAGGATTATAACCCTGGCGTCACTGTGGCTCATATATGCTGTTTTCTATTCGTTGGCAAAGACTGTGGTTTCAACATGTGTCTTTGTATCTGTTTTTGTTC
>JACEFZ010004332.1:0-12511 GCA_014155875.1 Cepaea nemoralis | reverse complement strand
AAATTTTTTTCCATTTATAGCTCTGTCAACGAAACCTGGCGCTTCAAAATGCTAAGAGCATCACACAATACGTCTTCTGAGTCACATGACAAAGCTGTTACTGAGACTAATTATGAAAATAATAAGAAACAAGGTTGAACCAGAAATGCGTGAAAAACAGTGTGGATTTGTGCACGGAAAATGCACGAACAGCGGTGCATATTTATATATTCTGATGACACTATTAGAAAGAGCGATATAAGTAAACACAGATCTGTACTTATGTTTCATAGACTATACAAAAGGATTTGACAATGTGAAACATGGAAAAATAATAAAATTACTAAAGCACAAAAAAAAAAAAAATAACAAAAAAAAACCATTGACGGTAAAGATATGCGAATAATAAAGAACACATTTTGGCAGCAGACAGCAGCCTTAATAATCAACAACCTGATAGGAATATTTAAATGTATAAAAAAGGCGTCAGACAAGGTTCCGTAATATGTCCTGCTTTGTTCTAATTGTTTTTCTTTTTTTTTCTTTTTTTTTTTTTGGTTTTGTTTATCCATCAAGAATGATGATGGCCATTCACTTCGTCCAATGGGGGTTGAAAGTATGGAGCAATGAGTTCTAAGATGGCCGGCTGGTAAGGCCTATTTTGGCGCTAAATGTTCTTTAACAATGTGGGAAAAGAATGCTTGACGTTCCAGGAGGAGATCTCCTGCAGTGGTTTTTCCGTCCGGCTCCCCCACCCCCCCCCCCTCTCCCAGCTCTTGCATTGGATGAAAAATGACGTGCGCGATGAAATGGATTAAAGTGTGGACTAGTTGCGCGATTCTTCGACCAGACTCTCACGCCTGAATCCATCTGAATCCAGTAGCAAGACAAGTCAAGACGATTGGAGACGATTACAGGTGCAGTGGATGAACAAGTTTCTATACGTGCCTTGTCGTGCTCATCACGTTTCACAAGTATTTGCAGGTAAACGTCGTCTTGCCCGTTGAATCAATAATGATTCCTTCCGCGCAGTCTTACGAATGCTGTATTCACATGCTGGGTAGGTATACCCTGGTTCACCGCTTGCTTTGAGGCCGATTCGGTTACCCACGCCTGGTATAGTCAGTTTGTCACAGCTGTGGACGGATGGGGGGGGGGGGGCGTTGTGGGGGAGTGTGGCCGTTGTCACATGCAGACAGCTACTAGGAGCCACAGGCTTGACCAGTGGGGAATAGTACCTGGTTCTCATTGTACAGTAATCGTATAATACGATTTACAGTCTATATGTCAGAGATTCTGTTTGGTGGACATAATTTAATAACATACATTATGCTAATGACACCGTCTTGATAGCAACGAGTCAAAAAGAACTGCGGGAAATGATAGATACAGTGGTTGTAAAAAGTGACAAAAGGGCCCTAGTTTGAATAACTGAAAGACAGAAGTCATGGTGATAACATAGAAATGGATTGTGTCTAAATGTGCACATGGATAACATCAGAAGGAAGATGCACCACCGAGATAAAAAAAAAAAAGAATAGGACAAGCGAAACCTACATTCTATCAATTTAAGAACGTTGTGTGCAATAAATCATAGTCCTTGAACGTTTTCTTGTATGTTACGTAGAACCAATTTTGCATACAATTGCGAATCCTGGACAATTAGTAAACTGGCAAAAATATACCCTTAAACCTTGGACATTTATTTTTATAGAAGAATGCTAAAAATTAACTGGACAGCCAAAATAAGCAATATGGACATTAAAAAAAAGAAGCAGTCATCGATTTTGGCTACATTATGAGAAGACGAACCCTTGAATATGTCGTGACAACTGGAAAGATTTGCGGAAAGAGAGACAGAGAAGGACTGCGTGAGAAACTTCTTAACAGTCTTGTGTCATCGCATGGAAGGTAGTCCAGAAAAGAATAGATTCATGTCTTCGGAGATTGCAATTTGTGGACAGGCATGATCTCCCACGTCAGTCGGCAAGATACTGGAAGATGATGATTATTAAGGAGACAAATGTGAGTATCCAGTGACGACAAGTAGCTATTACATAGGGGCAGAGCCCATACAAAATGTGCTAGAAATCATCGCGTGAACAGCATTGGATGGGGCCAGCTGAGAAAACTAATGAACTGGTTATCAAAATGCGGCGTGCATGATAAGCATTCAGTATACAGCTGGAAGTAGAAGCAATTATCTCATCGCTTCTATGGATAACTGAGACCCCATACTCTATATATATATATATATATATATATATATATATATATATATATATATATATATATATATATATATATATATATATATATAATATATATATATATATATCATCGTTGCTGATTGTCAGTCCATGCTTAGGTAGATCTGTGTAAGTTGGCTTTGAAATCCTTGCTTACGGTAGAACTAGTTTAATAGTTGTAAAGTTATATAGAAGTAGTTTACACAGTTATATATTTATATAAAACTAGATTGCATATTTATATAGTTATATAAAAATAGTTTAATAGTTTAGAACTAGTTTACATGGCTATATAGAACTAGTGTTCATAACTATATAGCACTAATTTACACAGTTATATAGAACTAGTATATATAGTTGTATAGAATAAGTTTATATAAATATGTAGTCACATATACATTGTTTTTAAAATTATACAGCTATAAAGAACTAGTTTATAAAGCTATATAGTTATGCAGAAAAAAGTTAACATGATTATATAGTAATATAGACATATTTCACAATGTTATGTTGTTATAATAAATAGTTAAATAATAATATAGTTATACAGAACGAGTTAACATTGTTATATAGAACAAGTTTACAAAGTTATATAGTTTACATGGTAATATTGTTATATAAAGCTTGTTAACAGGCCGGTCTCTGTGGCTAAGGGCTTGCGAACGCGGTTTGTGAGCCCGTATACCCGGGTTCGAAACACGGCGGTGCTGGTTTTTACGAAAAAAGGTATAGGGACCGGTCGTTCAGAAAGCAATGGCAAACTACTGAACGTAACACTTGCCTAGTACATCAACAACAGCTGAAAATGCTGGTGTTGACTGCAACGTCCCGTAAGGGAATCGCAACAAAAAATTTTTCTTTTAACATGTTTATTTAGAACTAGCTTTCATTCAACAATACAAAACATAGAGCATGTATTGGATTTGTTTCCCTAGGACATGTTAGTGTTGTTTGCCTAGGACATGCTAGTGTTGTTGGAAAGGATCAGGCGCTCAGATTGACTGGGTCTACATCCCTGGGTGGAGTATTGGTGGGGGGTCCTATGAAATCTTGTGTATATAGCAGAATAATGGGTAGATCATCTCGGCCTAGAGAGAATGGTGCTACGTGGAGTGACCGGAGGATCTGACCAACACTCAAAACTCCGAGGAAATTCAACATGAACATATAATCAGGCTGCTGTTGGTACCATTAGTATTGGAACTCTTCTCTGGCTGTTGCAAATGAGGACGGAACACGTATGGGAATTTTCCGAGTGCTGTGAGTTCTTGACTCAACTAAACTCAGAACTAATATAGTCTGTAACCTTAGATGGAGCATATGACCGTCATTATGGTGAAGTACTTGGAAAACTTCTTCTTTGCTTATATCAAAGGAAGAATTATTAACATAAGTATATAAGTATATAGGTTTAAAACAGACATAAAATGTATACTTATAAAGATTGAAGCTAAGATAGCGAGGGGAAAAAACAAATGGTCGACCACCCGGAGTTCAGTCCAGGTGCAAATGTTCAACCAATCCGCGTAGACCAGAGAGGTCAAGTGAGAAAACCCTTCATGGCGGAAACAGGTTGCAAGATATGTCATTCCGTTCACACACGCTGACGAGAGCGCATCTGGGCCTACATGACTTAATTCAGTATAGTAACATCTTTGAGCCCATGTGGTTATTGTGTTGATCACTACTTCGGTAGGCTTTTTGTAGGCATCCAGAGACCGCGGGTTTAAGTACCACGCTAAAGTACACTTGCAGTATACCGCTTGAGTGAAACACTTCAGTATAGCGCCACTCAGAACAAACGTTTGGCTAACTATTCCATTAGATAGGTTACCATACCAAGCTGACAGAGAAGAGAGCGCCTGAGGTGTAAGACCAGATTAGTCGACATTCCTGATCACCAGAACCAGACATCACACCTTGTGAGACAATTGGGGAAGGCTACATGCTGTCGGCACTGGTGAAACTCAATCGAAGCTAAGTAGTGTGAAGAACACCTTGCCATACCCACCACAGGAATATTGGTCGAAGTCTGTGCCGATGATTTAGCTAGTCAAAAACTAGTGAGGTCAAGTACAGTTGTTAGCCTTTGTTAGCTTAAATCAAGATTTGTCTATATTTTGTCCACTCCCTAGGGAGGAAGATAATGAAATAAACTTATAATTTTTGTTTTATATTTTACAACAGATTATGCACTTCTTCCTTTTAAAATCAATAGATTAATTTAATATTTATAGAGTTAAGGAAATAGGTGTCCGTATAGTGTGTCTCTCTGTTGTCCTGTTGTATGACAGAGCATTGGGTGTTACCTAATATTGCAAGGTTTGTGGCCAGGATAACTAGACCAGCTGTCCTGATCTTCCTATACAGCATCGAGTTACCTTCCTGTTCTGCATCACTGTAGGGATAGTTGATTGTCTTTAGAAACCGGTATTCATACCTTCCTAGCATTTAACGAGCCAGCTTCATCGGTTATTCCTTCTATTGGTAGACTGTCCGATAGGGTCAGTCTAACTGTCTTCGTTATTTCACGTGGAGTTTTCTTTCTACTTTCAAAGAACACACTACAGTCATGCAGGAACCAGAGCTGGTGAGCGAGCTGAACTCATGGCTTCAAGGTACCAATAGTGATTGAACTATAATGCAAGGGTACCATATGACAGGTTGAACTATAGGTCTGTCTACTCATTTAAACTGGGGCCCATATGGAGTTTCTTTTCGGCATCTGTTTGTGGAGACCATCATCACCATCAAGCGGCCTGCTAGCTGGCGTAGGAGTTCATGACCTTCCACAGATCTCGGTATTTTCTGTTTCCCAATCCACATGTTCCTAAAACGTGCCTCTTATTTTCAACTCTTCCTGTGCCGACTTTTGCCTTCAAATCTCCCATTATTATTTTTATGTCATTATGACCAATCTTATCTTATATGTCTTGCAGTATGCTATAATAATCTTTAATTTCATTCTCCTGTGCTGTTGATGTTGGTGCATATATCTGTATGCGAGATGTGCATTTTTTTTTTTTTTTTTGGATTGGCCTCTAATCTGATAGTGAGTATTCTATCATTAACCGGGTTATAAATTACTGGTTTTGCTGTTCTTTTTTGTTTCCCTCTAAACAAAGTGACACTCCACCCTGGCCTCCGACGTCTCTACCAGAATAAATGCTTGCCTGCTTGTGTTCGTTGGCTTGAGCTCCAACGCGAAGTCCTGGATGTCGGATGAAGGCATCCTGTTGTCCAACATCAGTGTGATGTCATACATGACCTGAGGTTTGCGTGAGTATCCGTTGTTCCATGTCTGGCTTATTGGTGTGCAGACTGGTGGTTCCTCGCCGTACTAGCAGACACTCTCCGACTTCGTAGGAATCGGCGATCCTACTGACTTTAGCCTGGACTCCGAAGGGACCTGTTGCCCATGAAGCTCGACGAGGACGCGTCAATAGGTCTTGGTCAGTATATAATCCGGTCCTGGTGCCTTGGAAACACCTCTGCGTCCCAACAGAATAAATGAAAAGACTTCCGATTTCATTTTTAAAATGTTCCTTGGAGAAAAAGGTGGCAAATCTGTCAATACTCGTTTGTTCTAATACAAACTGTCTTTCTCGAACTGATACATCTTCCTGAACTCTTTGCCCTTGTGACTGACATCCGTCATTATCCCCTCTAGATGACAATAAAGTATACATAGACTGCAGTGGCTGGTTACTCACGGCAGATAAAAAAGAAAGACTCTTATTTTATATTTTTATATTTAGTAAAGATAAACAACAAAAATACAATTTTACACGTCTTAAAGCATAGTATGTTTCTGGTGCTGGCCGTATATCTTTATGGACCATTCGACGCTTTATGGGTGATGTGGTCAAATTTATAGACCTTTACTTTCCACCGGTAGACTTTTCTGGTACACATTGTATGATGGGTAGACATAAAAGACCAAGTCAATTTTAAAAGTTTGGCATTGGTGAGGATTCAAATATATAACAACCGAGTCGACAGGCAAGTGCGCTAGTCACTGCCCAGCCTCGGGCCCTGCATTCAGGCAAATATTTTTGTTTATATCGGTGGCTACTCTTTCGCCGTAGAACAAAAATCACTATGGCAACGGTAGGTTTTGCTGAAAGGAAAACATATTGACCAATAAAAATATGTCATTTACAACGAGAAAAAGAGTGTCGATGTGCTACGTAGAACCTGCACTTTTGTATAGATGTGAAGCGTGGACAATGGGCAAACAAGCTGAAAAAACATATGATGGCTGTGGAAATGTGGTTTCTGATGAGAATTTAAATAATACCATGGACAGACAGAAAAAAACTATAGACCAAGTCCTGTAAGAAACGGATGAAAATCGTAAACTGATTAGAGAAATTAGACGTAGACAGTCACTATATTTTGGACACGTTATGAGAAGAAATGAATTGGAGAACTTGGTGACAATTGGCAAGATTGAGGGGAAAAGAACAAGGCGGAAGCAGAGAAGTAAATTCACTGGATCGCCTGGGCACGTGGTATTGTCTACACAAGAACACAAACCTGATACACGACTCTGGTGATCGTGTGAGATGACGAAACATGATCGCCTACGCTTATAGGCAAGGCACATGATGATGAGGAATATTATTTCGCAAATAAAATCAGCTGACTGGAAGTGATGCCGAACTCAAAGTGTAATAATCTCCACGTGTATATTTACAGTTTCACAGTGCACATGAAAAGTTAATTGAATATCCTTTACATGACTTCGCAGTCAACCCAACATTGTTAGCTGATTGTGATTTCTTGACAAGTTTAGGTGCAGTAGTTTTCCATTGCTTTCTGAACAACAGGCACCCACACCATTTTCGAACGTGATATGCGGGATTATGAAATGCTTCCGTAACTCATTCACTACAGAGCAGGTATAATACAAACATGGGATGTTTATTTATTTTAACAAAAATATTTAGCTTCAGCTCACTTTGAACTTAAGCGTAGTCTATACATACTACTCTTAGTAGTGCTGGACTGAATTTTGCGTGTGGATTAGCTTTCCGTATTGAAAGTGTCCCTCACCATCAGGCGAACCCACTCCGATTTCAGAGGTAAAATGAGATGTATTTTCCAAGCCTTTCTCTCTCGACATCGGTCTACATATAAATGCGACCAGACAGCGCAAACATGTCGTTAAATCAGCATATTAATAGGAAGATCATAAATAAATACGCGTGTAATGTTTCGCGCTCCACATCACTATGAGAATGACAATGGTGAATTTGCAATCGTTGATTAGAGGGAATAACAAGCACATCCTGGCTCTGACATTCCCTGGGTGTGAAATGTAAACAATATAAATAATACAAAGTAATGCAGCTTTACAGTACAGAAGTACGAAAAATACAGGAAGTTACAGTGATTAGGCCTCATCAGCAAACAGATACATACACAAAACCAATATATGATCACGAAGACCCTCCAATCACTAAATGAAGATATAAGAACGGGATGAGAAGAATAACATGGTGAATAAAATGAGAACAATTAAGAGAAAATTAACATTTGAAAAAAAAAAAAAAACAAACGAAAAAAAAACATGTTTGCTACTTTTCTCAGAATCCCAGGAACTGTGAGAATGAAAGGGCAATAATGGGTTTTGTTGATGTTGTGACATGGGTACTTAATACTGTTTATATTTGAATAGCCATGGCCAGTCTCCTTCTTGTGAACAGTGCCTAGTGTTCTTACGTTCGTAACACAGCTGCAAGTGATTTCGAAGCAGACCGCCTGGAGCCGGTTTTCATATGATGATATGATCGTCGGTCGTTCAGAAGGTAGTTCAGATTTGACCAAACGTTCTGCATTTATTGGGGCCTTTTGTGTACACTCCCCCACATATAAAAACACAGTGGACAACAATCATCTTCAAATTAATATCCCGTTAACAGGATTATTAACCTGAGCCGGTGATGAATCATAATATTACTTCTCTTTGAGGCTGAATGGGGTAGGGGTAATCGAATTGGAAGAAAAATAAATTAAAATAAAAATAAAATAAAATAAAATAAAATAAAGCGTGAGCCAATGTCATCATGAGACTTACCAAGTTCATTTTAGTCGTTCTACCAACAGTTTATATTCATGGATGATGCATCCACATTTATAGTCGAACCAGTATCTGCTGTCACAGCCATAACTTTTTAAAACATGGCGAGCGTTATATAAACTTTTGAAGAGATCAGCTTGGCCGAATAAATAAGAACGCGCGTTCTTAAACATCCGGTGTGCTAATGCCGAGGTAAGAGTTCAACCCCTACACCGTACATTTGGACTAAAATTTTGACTTCTCGTCCTTGACTTAGACACGTAAATTTCAAGTTCCTCAGAAGTCGGAGTGGGTTCGCCTGATGGCGAGGCACTCTGATGCTAGAGAAAGCTAATTCAGATGAAACTATCAGTTAAATGCTATAAGAAGTAAGTGTATGGACTGCGTTTGAGTTCAAGGCGTGCAAACGAAACCAAACAAACAAAAACAGGAAGTTATAATAATACTTGTATATGTGTATGATGTCTGTTTGCTGAAACGAATGAAGTGAAAAACTCATAGAATTGATATCAATAAACCGTATGTTCACATAACACATCTGGTTTAAACACTAGACAAGACTCAAACACGTACAAGATCCTGTCAGAAAATGGTCCATCTGTTGGACTACATACACAGAAATAACAGATACAGGAATGCATTGATGGGTGTTTGACTTTGACTTTAATAGTTTCACGTCCACTAAGTTGATTGCATGTCTTTGTTTACAGGGCGTCGCAGTCAACCCCGGTATTTTTATTGTTATTTCTTGGCAAGTTTACGTGCAGTAGTTTGCTGTCTGAACGACCACACCCATACTATTTTATTTTAAAAAACCAACGCAAGGCGGTCTGCTGCTAAATCGCCTACCGCAGTGTTTCGACCGCGGTATACGGTATTACGAACTGCGTAAGGAACTATCGCCACAGAACCATTTGTAAACTAAGTGGATAAATAAAATTTAGATTGACAAGAGATTGGAAGGATATTAAGACAATTTGATTTATCAAAGATATCCAAAGAGCAGATATAGTTCAAGAATGATATAGAGCGACTCCGAGGAACAAGTATAATGAAATACATAAAATACAAAATTATAAATTAACAATGCTCAATGCTGAAGACTGCACCCGCCAAAAACAAAACAAAAAACATGCAAGAGATATTACCGAAAAGAAGACAAACGTTAGGACAAATTGGATGTAAACGAACATGTTAAAAACGATGGACAACATAAAAGTTAGAAATGGTAACATATAAGAACATGATAAGATGAATTTTAAAATAAAATAGAAACAAGCGTTAAATACATGACGACAAAATAAAAATGGCTTCAAAAGCAGTGAAATAAAAAGTAAATTTAAATATTAAAAAAAAAAAAAAAAAATTAACCACATACACACTCACACAGACACAGAGAGAGAGAGAGAGAGAGGGGGGAGAAAAGGGGAGAGAGAGAGAAAAGAGAGGGGGAGAAGGAAAAGGAGAGAGAGAGAGAGAAGAGAGAAAAATGGGGGAGGGGAGAGAGAGAGAGAAAAAATTAGTGATTTAAAGGGCGAAAAATTAAAAAGGGAAAACCCCTATTTGTTTTAAATTTTGTATTTAAAAGCATTAATGGAAGAAGTTAAAACAGTTAGTTGCATATCCTTTACACGACGTTGCAGTCAATACCAGCATGTTTGTTATTTTTTTTTTTGCTTGTGTGATCTTTTGGATGTTTACTTTCAGTATTTTTACCATTGCTTTCTTAACCCCCCCGACACCTACCCCAATTTCGTAAAAAACAACGCAAGGTGGCGGCTGCCAAATAGCCCACAACTGGTTTCGGACAAAGGTATGCGGGATTACAATCTGCGTCAGAACCTCTGGGGTACGGAGAGTGAATGGATGAGGAGCCTTGAAAAAGATTCAGAATGAATTAAATTTAGTAAGTTATACGACGAGACAGATTAAAATTTTAACCAAAATTTTAGTAACTGAGAAGATCCAAAAATTTTCCCGGGTTTGGGTCAGACGAAAGTGTAGTAGAAAAATTAGAAGTAATGAGAGAATATGAAATAGAAAAATTGAGAAAAAAATTTAATGATACTGGACACAGTGGATACATGTAGTCACCAAAATAAAACTGTATTTTTGCCTATAGTACTTGGGGTTTATAGGACAGAAGGTCTTGAGTCTGAGAAATTTTAGGCCGCCGGGTAGGCTGTCGTCGGAAAAAAAATTTCAGGTGGGTTTTCCTTTTTTGCTTTCCCCAAAAAAAAAAAACAAAAAATCCAAAAACCTTGCCGAGGGATTCGAACCGCGTCTCCCAAAGGGAAAATTCGGAATTCTAGCCATCGGCCAGCCCTCCCCTTAATAGTTGAAATTAAAATTTTGGGAGCATTTACAAAAGGGCGTCGCAGTAAACCCAACATTTTTTTTTTTAAAGTTCGTGATCTCTTTGCAAGTTTAACTTTGTAGTTTTCTATTGCTTTTGAAAGGCGGCACCCATACCATTTTTTAAAAACTATCCCAAAAGCAAGGCGGTCTGCGCTAAATCGCCCGCAACTTTGTTTCGAACCCGGGGGATAAGGGATGCCCGGGTCATACATAGTATTATGCGAAAATCTATTTTTATTATTAAACCCCTGAAACTGTGATCATTTTAATACGAAGGGAATTTTTGTACAAAAACCTCCCTAGCCAATGTCCCCCAAACTTCTAGAAAGTATTATAATAATAACTTGACAGACTATATGGTTGTGAATTAAACACAAGGAAGAAAAACGGAAAGGTGGAAAAAATCCCAATGCTAACTTTTCCGACATAAAAAGGGAGGATCACAGGGGAACAGAAAGTCTTATACTCGTGCTTTATGGGTTTCCCTTTCGAACAGAAAAGTCCTAAAAACAAACCCTGGCCCCGATGGAATAGACACTAGAAGCTATTCAGGTTTGAGGGAAAATTTTAAATTACATGGCTAACAAGAATTTTAAAATATATTTTGGGAAAAGAAGGAAAAGTCCCAGCCCATTGGAAAAAAGGCAGTAATAATATCATAACAAAAATTTAAAAAAGAATAAGAGGGAGGGGAAAAAACATACCAGAGTAATCACTCTTGGGTCACTTAGGTAAAATATAGAAAACAGTTTTTTGAACAAAAGAGCTAGACCCGTAGCCCGAACAACTTTTTAAAAAAAGAAAAAGTTGGTTTCAGGAAAGGTGACATTTGCACATAGCACTACACACTCAGACGAGTATATGAAAATAATTCGAATTCAGTGGCCAGCAGAATTTCGTGTTTGTAGATCGGATAAGGTTTTTAACAGAGTAGAAGATCATTTTTGAAGGCTAAAAAGTAAAGGGCAATTACTAGGAAACATTATGTCATGTACACACTTGAGCCAAAAATTTCAAAAGAACACAAGAATGTATATCAGATATACTCAGTTTAAAAAAAGGGATGTAAAGGGTATTTTTGCCCTTTTCCCCCGATATCTATGATAGAAGACCCACATAAGAAGCCCTTTGGGCAGAACAGATTCCCGAAACTCTCGAACTCCCTTTAAATATAGACGAAACAACAGAAATTTCCTGCAATAAATGCGCTTCTATTCGTAGCAGTCATTGACTGTTTATCGGGGATGGGGCAGACTGCAAACACATTTTTAAAAAAGTTTTAAAAGCAGTTTACATTTCAAACAACAAATGGCTTTTGGGTTTTTGATAATAAAACATCTGATGAACAATTGGAATGGGAAGAAGAAAAAAAAAAAACAAGGTAAAAAAAGAAAAATGCAAGAATTTCTTAAAGAAATAGTGAACAAAGCAAAAGGCTTAGAAGTCAAGCCGAATCAACAATGCGTGAAGTTTTGGGAAAAAAAACTATGGGGGAAAAAACTAAATTCCATGTATCTACAAAAAACCCTACAATAACAGATGAAAAAAAACGAAATACCGGTGGGTGTCTGAAAAACGGGCGTGGCGAGGCTTTTAAAAGGGCACGATAAAAATAGTTAACAGATAGGGCAGAAGTCCCCTGGAAAATGAATTAAACGACTGGGTGGAAATATTCAAGATAATGGCGGGGGGTACCAAATATTTGGGGGGGGAAGTTTAAGAGCACTACATAACATGGAGAGAGGAAAAAAGGGATGGGGGGCCAGGGGAACATTATTGAGGCAATAGAAAAATTTTGCCAAAAAAAAAAGGAAATTTTTTTGACAAAAAAAAATTTTTA
>JACEFZ010004331.1:0-32138 GCA_014155875.1 Cepaea nemoralis | reverse complement strand
GCCACGATTTCCATTATTCTAGGTTTTTTTGATCTCCTCCGAATTCGAAAATGTAACGTCAGCACTGAAGTCGCGGAAGTGAATGAGACGTTTGTACCCGTATCGGTGGTTAAAAGGATTTCCACCGTGACGAAGGAGTACCGACTCAGCGGTACGTAATGAGGTTTGTCGTAGGCGCGATACACCGAAGCTGACAGCTGACTCATGATAGGTACCGTCCTCAGTAATGGAACCATGACGTCTCCGACTGGTCTCGCCGCTATGAGATCGCAGTAGACGTAGATATTTTGCAGGTCGTTGTTTAGGTCTATCGCCAGTTGGCCTTCCATTAATGGGTTGGTGTGTGATATCTTCGAGGAGTGAAGTCCTAATATCTCTTTCAGCTTTTCGCTAAACATAGCCACGGCCCCGGTTCGAATATTTTCACGATGACTTTCTTTGAGGTATTGTCGAAAAAGAATCTGAGACGCGTCTGGTCGTCCACCTCCGACTCTTTTATTATTCGATTCAGCTCCGCTATAAACGCGTCTGGTGAGCTGTATAGGCCTGGGGGACACAGTTTTCTGGAATTTCCTCTGGTGGGTGAGTTGTATCTTATCCACACTTCATGTTCTACCACATTGCAGTAGTAGTTGGGAAATTGAATTTCGGCCAGACCCACTTCGTAATGCTGATTCACCTCAATAGTCTGCGGTAACTTGACGAAATAGTGACTTGGAGTGTTCTTGGGAAACATGTTCGGCGAAGCATTGCTCGGTAATGTCACGTAGAAACTCATATTTTCGGGTTTGGTAGCATGTAACCCAGACAACTGCTCATTAGAGCGATCCACAATTTGCCCTCGGCTGCGTCGACGTTGTCTCGAGACAGATTGAATAGTGATACAGCCAGATGACGGTGTATATAACGATCAGTTGACAGAAGAAGACAATCTCTAGTCGCGGTACTCAACGACCAAACATGCACCAGACCAAATTTCTTTCACCTTCTGTGGTATTTTGTGAGTTGGTTTCTTCCATTAGTATCTGGTTAGGTCTGAGACCCAACTGTTGAATGACTTGGGATACCCGAACCACTTGACTAAGTACTCTTTACCACCTCGTCTGGGTCGTTCTTGTAAGACTGCTTCGACGCGATACACTTGTTTGTCTCCGACGAGTTGTATTTCTTCTCGGTAGAATGAACCTTGAAGTTCTTCCCCTGAATCGTCTTTTAGCACATACGTCACCGGACTGGTCTGGTTAATACGACTGACGGTAAACAGTTCTTCTGTCCAGGAGGGCGTATACCCCTTTTTAAAAGGTTGTTTGGGTTGAGCCAGTCGGACTCGATCGCCTGGTGTAAAATACACTTTTCTATCGAAAGTCTTCTGGTACAGGTTATTCCACACCTCGTTTTGATTCGTATAGTTGACTTGCGTGGGCGCCATGCGAATACTCCTGTGATACGACCCGTTGTAGTTGCGGAGGAGTTTATCTATCACATCGACGTAGCGAAGTTTATTGATCTTGGTGAAATAGCGCCACATTTTTTCTTTCAGGGTTCGATTGAATCTTTCCACTATCGCGGCTTTCACATCTTCATTCTCAGTGGTAAAGAAATGCACACCTCGATCTTTCAGAAATTTTAAAAAAGTCCGGTTGACAAATTCCGAGCCTTTATCAGTCTGAAAATTTATCGGTTGTCTATCGGTAAATATTTTACTCACGGCGTCCACTAGGTCTTTCCCGGTTTTCTTTTTGATCGGGATGGCCCAAGCATATTTACGAAACACATCGAGACACGTCTCTAGGTACGACATCCCATCATTGTATCGTTGTAATTTTCTTATATCTATCAAGTCGGCTTGAAACTGTTGATTTATACCACCGGTTATTGTTTGACGTCTCTGGAAACGACGACGGATCGGTTTATGTAATGTATACGTATCCTGATGTCGTAGCCAAGTCTCTATATTCCGCAATTTAGTATTCCGTTTTAAAGCAGCGGCTCCGCCGTAAGCTCCGGGTTTCTGTGGGTCGTAGTAATATTTTCTTAATTGCGAGGCCATTTTTCCCACTTGGGTGTAAGTATCCTCTTCTTTTTTCTTCGTCTGAGCTTGTAAGGTGGTGTCTCGACTGCTTTGGACTCGACTCCTTGACTTTTAGCCGGTGTAGGCTGACTTGTAGCCAGCTGAAGCGGTGTCTCGGCGACTGAAGCCGATACCGAGTTGACTTCAGGTTTTTGTTCCTTGATATCCACTGTCCCTAAAGGTTTATGTCTGTACTGCTCAAGTCGATTCAGATACCGCTGCAAAGTCTGTTGATACACTCGGGCTTTTTCACGAGGTGGTAGATCTTCGTTCTCCAGGACATGTTGCATTTGCTGATCCAAGTCGCGCAAGTTATCTGTTAATGTGTCGGGTGGTATATAAGGTTTTTCCAGCATCCGGGGATCAATCAAGATCATTTTCTTCATTATAAGCCCACGATGCCTTTCAACACGTTGAGAATAGGACCTAATAAAGCGCCTATGAAACCACCTTGCTGTAAGATTTGTTTCCTTTTCTTGATAGATAGCTTCTTTTGCGTGAGCTCTCTCAGACTGTTCGTGTGTCGCTGCAAACGTCTCTTCTGAACCGGTGTCAGTGGAACATTACCTTTTAACACATTGTGACAGCACTCGCAAATTGATTGGACGAGGTCTGGGGATGACGCTTTAATTACGACTTTCACGTCAGCCGGTTCGCCCCGCCCAGAAATCTCAGCATGGCCCCGTGACGTTTTATTCGGTGGGACATGTTATTTAGGTACGTAGACGACTTGACGCTGATCTGGAAAAATATTACTTCGTAAGTGGAGCTGATCCGGTGTTTCCTGTCGAAGGTCAAACAACAAATAACCGTGTGGAGCCGCTGTCGCGTCCTTAAAACTCTCTTGGACATATGACACGCGGCCTGGATACATCTGTTTGGCCAGGTTGGTAATCTGAGAACCGTCAAGTGGGTTCTTAAATACCACTAGGTAATGCGAATTCAAACTAATATTTCTTTGCTCTTTATTCTTCCCAAAGAGATTCTGGACTATATACATGACACCTAGATTGCGATGATGACTACCTTTCGTAAAAAGCTTAGTCACCCTATCATCTGTCTCGGCCATTAGGTCATCTATTACCACTAGACGGTGTCTATCGCCTGTCCACTGTTCCATATCCTGTAAGCCTTCATTAAATGTAATGCCTTTCATAGTCTCATACATGGATTGCCATTTTCCGTAGCACCATATAATCTCCTCTGGAATCGGATCGACCATGTCTGATAAATGAGTCAGAAAATTTTGCACAAAGACGGATTTTCCACATCCTGTTGGACCCGCAATCAAAGCCGTAAAAGGATGTTTCCATCTCGGATCCATGACTAATAATAATCACCCACCTCTCGAGCCAGGTATTTTATGCGACCCCGCCGCACCACCACCGCCGCCGCCGCCCGCCCCACCGCTGCCCGCCTCGGAACCGGAAGTCAGTCATCACGACAACCTGAAGTAGTCACCACGACAACCGGAAGAGGTCACCCAAGAAAATAACCTGCCAAAATTTGAAAAATGAGGGCCGAAATGGAGCATTTTCAATCTGGAGCTATACCATGCGTATAGTAACAATATTATGGAGCAATGACGTATTGCTCCATAAATGCTACTTAGTTAGGACCTGACATACTACTGACACAGACATAACTCATTCTTAGATGGACAGGCAGATAGACTACAGATAGATCTACTGTCAAAGGTAACCAGACACGCAGAAATAGACATAACTCATTCATAGATGGAGAGGCAGATAGACTACAGATGGATCTACTGTCAAAGGTATCCAGACATGCAGATATACACACTGACTTACTATAAAGGATGTACAGACATGCAGACATGCAGACAAACCCAAGATCATTGATAGACAGAGAAACAGAGACGCATGCTGACCAACCGCCACCAAACGATGGGCGTTCTGATAGGCAGGTCTGTGTACTTTGAGACAGACAAGCAGACAGACAAGCAGACAGACAGACATAGAGACAGACAGATAGACAGACAGGTAAATAATTAGACAGACAGACACCTAGAGAGGAACAGAAATGTTGAGAGACACAGCAAAAAAGGAATGGACAGTCCGAGTGAAACAAACATTGGTCACATAAAGATAACTGGACAAACAAACATTGGTCAAATAAAGGTAACTGGAAAAACAAACATTGGTCAAATAAAGATAAGTGGAGAAACAAACATTGGTCAAATAAAGATAACTGGACAAACAAACATTGGTCAAATAAAGATAACTAAACAGACGCCACTTTCTCCGTAATCCCGTATACTCTCGTGAGTAACGTGACGTTTGCGAGAATCGGTAGCGGTTCTCTCCTCGTCGGTAACTAATGGGGTATGTGAGCCGGTCGCTCAGAAAGCAATGGTAAATTACTGAGCATAATCTTGCCAAGAAATCAACAATCAGCTGACAGATGCTGATGTTGACTGCAACGTCCTGCAAGGAATATGCAAAAAAAAAACAAACAAACAAACACTGGTCAAATATGGATAACTAGATAAGCAAACATTGATCAAATAAAGATAACTAGACAAAAACATTGGTCAAATAAATATAACTAGACAAACAAACATTGGTCAAGTAAAGATAACTAGACAAACAGACATTGGTCAAGTAAAGATACCTAGACAAACAACCACTGGTCAAGTAAAGATAACTAGACAAACAAACATTGGTCAAATAAAGATAACTAGACAAACAAACATTGGTCAAATAAAGATAACTGGAAAACAATTATTGGTCAAAAAAAGATAACTAGATAAAGAAACGTTGGTCAAATAAACATAACTAAACAAACACACATTGGTAAAATATAGATAACTAGACAAACAAACATTGGTCAAGTAAACATAACTAGACAAATAAACATTGGTCAAGTAAACATAACTATACAAATAAACCTTGGTCAAATAAAGATACCTAGACAAAGAAACACTGGTCAAGTAAAGATACCTAGACACATAAACAGACATATCTAAACACAAGGATATCGGGGAGGTGGAAGGGGAGGGGGGGGGGGGGGCTCACGCTAGCCCTAAGCTCTAACTGACCCACGATGGGGTGGGCCAAACTAACTGGCATCACCCGAGACCCACACAAAACCTCGGAAACCCTCGTAGTCAACACCAGAAGTACGTCATCGCAGAGTTGTTTCAAGATGAAACAACAGACCCGGGCCTCCGAATGTCTTAATGACAGGAGGGCGTGCTGACGCGAGGATTAATGAGACATAGAAGAGGATCAGATAAATTGAATCTCAAGATCACAGGACTGGAGAGACAGACTGGACGAGGCAGGCTGGAGGGGAGAGATATCAGAGCCTGGCATTAGAGTTTTTGTTTTCAAACCCGGTTTTGGGCTATTTAACACATCTGTCCGTCTTTGGGAACACGCGAGATCAAAGTTCACATTTCTTATAAGAATTAGATAGATAGGGGGAGGGGAGGGCAGGCGAGCTAGCAAGAAGTAGATAGGAAAGGGCAGAAAGTAGGGTATATATATATATATATATAGATATATATATATATATATATATATATATATATATATATATATATATATATATATATATATATATATATATAGAGAGAGAGAGAGAGAGAGAGAGAGAGAGAGAGAGAGAGATAAACATAAAGAAGTGGGGCAAAGAAGAGAAACAGTGAGGGAGAGAAGGGGAAGAGAATAAAATGGAAGAAGTGTGAGGGGGATTCGGTAGTCAGGGGCGGAGAAAGTGTTAACGTGTACGAGATGTCGAGAGAAGAAGAGGAAAGAAGAGGCTTTAGATGGGGGATAAAGAGTGAGAAAAAAAAAGAGAGAAAGAGAACGAGTGGGAGAAGCTAAGACAGATTTCCAATCGTGTGTAATAGATTTCAAATCAAAGATATATGAAAATCAAACGCCCAATAATGCCAGGGGCTCCCGCAGCGACACAACATCCCAGAGAAATAGGAAAGAACTGATTCCAGACATGGGAGCAAACTCATCCCTATCGTCGCGCTGTGGAAGTCTCCCCCAGATTGGATCCTCTTCCCCGTCGCTTGTGAGATATGACGACGCCACATTTAATCCAGTAGGTCGTGGAAGATATTTGAAGGTCAACAAATAAGGATGTGAGTGTCAGATTGCCCAGGAAATTCCATTATCAGATCAAATCACTTAAGGCGTGAGCGGGGACAGTGGTCAATAGATTTGTAGTGTGCTGGAGATAAAGCGGTCAATATATTACAATGTTGGGGAGATGAACGTGCGATGGTTGAAAGATAAACAGGACGATATATGAGGATTTTTGGGGAGATTGGACGGAGCGGCTAGAATGACGGATTCTCCTTCGGGAGACCAGGGTTCGGATCCTCAGTAAGGTGTAGATTGTTTTCTGTCTGGGGCAAAAAGAAAACCCTAACCTGCGCAGTGCGCGGTGATTGCACTAGCCAGGCGGCCTTAATTTCCCAGACTCATGACCCCGCTACCATACACCGCAAGGTACTATATTAGCAGTAAATGACAGGTGTTTTGTTGACAATTGGGGGGATAAAGATAATTAACTCTTGGTCACGTGTAACGTTTGAGAGATAAATTAACGTGTAATCTCCCTCCTCCTCCTGCCTTCTTGGCATCCTCCTCCTCATCCTCCTCCTTATGTCTCCTCTTTCTCCTAAGCCTTACCTCCTCCTATTCCTCCCCGTCATCCTCCTGGTTCCTATTTTACCTCATTCTATAATACCTCTTCCTCCGCTGTCTCCTACACCATCTGCTACCCCCTGTCTTCTTGCCCATGTATCATGCTTCCACCTCTCCATCTTTGCATCCTCTGCCTCCAACCTCATTACCTTCCCTGACTACTACTACTACTACTACTACTACTACTACTACTACTACTACTACTACTACTACTACTACTACTACTACTACTACTACTACTACTACTACTACTACTACTACTACTACTACTACTATTACTACAACTACTACTACTATTACTACTACTACTACTACTACTACTACTACTACTACTACTACTACTACTACTACTACTACTACTACTACTACTACTACTACTACTACTACTTCAACTACTACTATAACTACTGCTACTATTACTACTACAACAACTACTACTACTACTACTACTACTACTACTACTACTACTACTACTACTACTACTACTACTACTACTACTACTACTAATACTACTACTACTATTATTATTACTTTTACTACTACTACTACTACTACTACTACTACTACTACTACTATTAATACTAATACTACTACTACTACTACCTCTACTACTACTACTACTACTACTACTACTACTACTACTACTACTACTACTACTACTACTACTACTACTACTACTACTACTACTACTAATAGAACTATGACTGCTACTATTACTACCACTAATACTATCACTACTACTTTTACTACTGCTACGACTGCTATAGTATGTCCACATTTGTTTGCCTTCATTCACGATCAATTATTTTGAAAACTGTCTGTTGCATCGTTATGAAATTTTTCCAGCCGTCTTATATTTACCCCCACCCAAGGAATATGTCTTTGATAGGTCCAAAAACAACTTAAATCATTGAAAGCGGCGACATTCCTTTGATGTTTTGCTTTACAACTAGTGATTTCTCGCTAAAAAAGTTATGTTTACGGTAATGGGGACCTGCAAATTCAGATGACAAAGGCGGATCCGGATTCGTATGGGAGTGGGTGCAATGAAAGAAGTAGCTTACAATCGACAGGGTCGGCTGCAGTGCAGCGGGTTTTTATCCCATATGGCTCAGTTTCTTCCCGCAGCGCGGAAAGCGTCGCACAAAGCACGAACTCCGTAGCTCCAGCGACGACCCTAGGGAGTGTCAGAAAAAAATGCACTCTTGAAATGAAGGACGCGGCCCGGAATCGATCATACAACCTTCAATCCATCCTTTCTCCAATAGTCCTCGTCCTCTTTCAACACATGGTCCTGACGTTTTTTCCAGTAACTTTTATCAATATTTAATAGCGCGGACAGACAGACAGACAGACAGACAGACAGACAGACAGACAGACAGACAGACAGAAAAGTAGGTAGGTAGGTAGGTAGGTAGGTAGGCAGAAAGGTAGGTGGGTGGGTGGATGGCTGGCTGGCTGGCTGGCTGGCTGGCTGGCTGGCTGGCTGGCTGACTGGGTGGGTGGGTGGGCCGGTCGGTCGGTCGGCCGGCCGGCCGGCAGGCAGGCAGGCAGGCAGGCAGGAAGGCAGGTAGGCAGATAGATAGATAGATACATTAGATAGATAGATAGATAGATAGATAGATAGATAGATAGATAAGCAGGCAGGCAGGCAGGCAGGCAGGCGGGCAGGCAGGTAAACAGACAGATAGATAGATAGATAGATAGATAGATAGATAGATAGATAGATATATAGATAGATAGATAGATAGATAGATTACTATAGTTGATGTATTATTAGATAGATAGATAGATAGATAGATAGATAGATAGATAGATAGATAGATAGATAGATAGATAGATAGATAGATAAATAGATATCGGTCGGTCGGTCGGTCGGTCGGCCGGCCTGCAGGCAGGCAGGCAGGCACGCAGGCAGGTAGGCAGATAGATAGATAGATAGATAGATAGATAGATTAGATAGATAGATAGATAGATAGATAGATAGATAGATAGATAGATAGATAGATAGATAGATAGATAGATAGATAGATAGATAGAGAGATAGATAGATAGATCCCCGCCAGAAGCTGGGCCTTGTCAGCTAGTTGTTTTTATATAATCACGTTTCATGAAAGAACCCCCATTTGGAGACACCTCTGAATTTTCGCGCTGTTTGTTTCAAAACGGAAATCACGTGAAAATTTCAAAATCTGCCGGGACATCTCTTGGTGAAGCTGTAATACTGTTAAAATCATGGACGTAATCTCTAAGTCGTAATTAATATACCGCATATAAACTAACTTTGAAATCTGCTGTAAAATCTCCAGCATAATGATAAGGTTATATACTAAATCTCATCATTTTCCCTCAGAAAAAACACACTATACGACTATGTACACTACTACTACTACTACTTCAACTACTACTATAACTACTGCTACTATTACTACTACAACTACTACTACTACTACTACTACTACTACTACTACTACTACTACTACTACTACTACTACTACTACTACTACTACTACTACTACTATTACTACTACTACTACTACTACTACTACTACTACTACTACTAATAGAACTATGACTGCTACTACTACTACCACTAATACTATCACTACTACTTTTACTACTGCTACGACTGCTACGACTATGTACACTACTACTACTACTACTACTACTACTACTACTACTACTACTACTACTACTACTACTACTACTACTACTACTATTACTACTACTACTAATACTACTACTAACCTACTACCACCAGTACTGCTACTACAACTGCTCCTACTACAAGAACAACAACAACTACTACAACTGTTATTACTACTACCATTACTACTACTGCTAATACTATTACTACTGCTAATCCACTACGACTACCCTCGGTACTACCACTAATACAACAACTACCACTAATACAAATATTACTATACAGATATTTTCCAATGCGTGACCTAATTTGCATAATTGGCCAGGTTAAATACTAATTCAGCATGACGAATGCGTGTCATTTAAGCCAGATTAGAGAACGAACGAACGAACGAACTTTATTTTCAAAGGGTAACACATTGGGCACGAAGGCTCGTCTTACATTCGGCCCTTCCAATTACTCATCTTTCGTTCATCAGAGCATAGTGCATTAACATAGTGAAATGAATGTTGAGTGAGTATACTGTGAGAGCAAGTGGGTATGTAAGCAGGTTATTTTTATTTGTTGGTGTTCAGGCCATCCTCATTTGATGTTTAGGTCAACTTTATTTGTTGTTCATGTTGTTTAGGTAGTCAAATGAGAGAGAGAGAGAGAGAGAGAGAGAGAGAGAGAGAGAGAGAGAGAGAGAGAGAGAGAGAGAGAGAGAGAGAGAGAGAGAGAGAGAGAGAGAGAGAGAGAGAGAATTGGAGACAGGTAGATCAATGAAATGTTATGAAATACATAGAACAGTGTAGAAAACGTAGTAAATAGAGTACATTGAACAGAGAATTGTAGATGGTAATGGTGTGATACTGGTGGATGATAGCAACGACGATGCTTCTTGAAGAATACTTTCATGTAGCTAGAAACCTATTGAATAGGGATATGGTTTATGTTCACCAGACATTTGATGAAGATTTTTTGCTGTTGACAATTGAAACTGGTGGTAGTAATATATTTAATTGATCCTCTAATAGAGTAATTATTATATTTGCTAATATGTTAAATGACTTCCTTGTAACATTTCACCTTGTATATCATAACAAAGTAAATCATAACAGTGTATCTGCTGTGTGTAACTATTCATTTGTGGTAATGTAATTATTATATACTTGATACTTTAATAATTTTATTATAATTTACATTCTCATATTCACCTGTAATCAGGAACATCATACTCACTTTATAGATATGAAACTTTATATTATGTAACACTGTAACGATTGTGTACGTGTAACTTAGCATGTTGTAATAAAAATGGTTTCTTCAGCGCTATCCTGTAGAGACTTTTTAAACAATACACCAATCTTTATAGTGAACGTGATGGTGTGCTTGAGTATGAAAATATATGCAAGCTGAGTATCTTGAAGAGTTGTATGAGTATTTGCAATAACTTTTGATATGGACTGGGGAAAACACGGCAGCCCAGAATAAACACATGGTACATCTGGTTGTTGTAACCAATATACTTTTTCACTTGTTTATAACATATATAGACAACATATGTAAAGAAACCAGACAAACAAAGACCGCAAGAACATGCCATGACGAGAACACAGAAGAAGAACTAACTGCAAATCTAAACATTAGAGAACCCCTGTATGCCGACGATAAGGCACTAATAGCAGCAAGTCAAATGGTTTGGCCATGCAAGTAGGTTACCAACGAACAGTATACCACAACAAGCAATGATGTACAGACCAGAGGGAAACAGAGGAAGAGGCCGAACGCGTAAACGTTGGACGGAGGGAATAGCAGAGTCCATGGGAATATCGATATATGAAGCCCATAAGCGGGCACTCTCCCGCTGTTTATACTTCACCTCGACACCGCAAGGTACAAGAGGAACATGATGAGATGACATGAGATGTATGTTTAAAATTTAGTGAAAGATTTATTTTGTAAAGTGCAACATGGGAAATTTGTCCTTAGACATCAAGTGTAAGTAAACATAACACAAGTTATTAGTCGTTCAATGGCTTATCTTAATGTGTATTTCTTAAACATGTATCAACATTAGTCTTTGAACTATCTGCAAGGAAATATAGACAGTAGATGACAGGTTGATAGGTTAGTATTTACACATCATGCAAAGTTATGACAGACCGGATTAGTGTTGGGGTTCAAGAAGCACTCAATTTCAGTAGAAAAACAAGAAGTGAAAATAGTTGGTCACATAACAAGGCTTCCAAATACAGTATACAATAAGAAGTAATTCGAGTGAATAAGAAAGTGGGCGAGAGAGAGAATGAGAGAGCTGGAGAGAGAGAGAGCGTATGTGAATGAGAGCGCGGGAGACAGAGTGAAAGCCAATGAGAAAGTAATAGTAGAAAGAGAAAGATATGAAGAGAGTGAGAGAGAGAGAGAGAGAGAGAGAGAGAGAGAGAGAGAGCAAGAGAGAGAGAGAGAGAGAGCAAGAGAGAGAGAGAGAGAGAGAGAGAGAGAGAGAGAGAGAGAGAGAGAGAGAGAGAGAGAGATCCTTTTAAACTTCCGATGCCTTGTTGACGATGTAGTGGAATTACTGCCACACATATTGGTCATACCGAGTTAGGGCCCATGGTTCGACAACAGACAGATGAGCATTTTTCTGTAGTACACCTCTTAATCCCGTGTCCCGGATGTACCATTATACATATACTATATGGAAGATAAACTCTATGGACCACTGTGTGAACTGGAAAAAAAAACCCAGTTCAATTCATGCAAGAGACGACATTGCAGATATAGACATATTTCAAGCGAACGAAAGA
Organism: Cepaea nemoralis; assembly: GCA_014155875.1. Lineage (NCBI taxonomy): Eukaryota > Metazoa > Mollusca > Gastropoda > Stylommatophora > Helicidae > Cepaea > Cepaea nemoralis. The sequence continues at coordinate 19,943 of JACEFZ010004331.1, read as the reverse complement.
AGAAGAAGAACATGTACTTTATACATTTTTTTAGACAAATGCCAAGTCACCTCGGCAAGGATTTTACAGAAAACAACACAGAGGACACTTTGAGGACTAACGCCTTGCTTTGTTCCCCTAATCTGGCTTACATGACACGATCCGTCATGCTGAATTAGTATTTAAACTGGCCACTTATGCAAAGTAAGTCACGCATTGGAAAATACCTGTATAGTAATAGATGTAGTAGTAGTTGTTGTTGTATTAGTAGTAGTAATAGCAGCGAGAGAAGCGATAGTGTATTAGTAGAAATAGTAGTAGTAGTAGTAGTAGTAGTAGTAGTAGTAGTAGTAGTAGTAGTAGTAGTAGTAGTAGTAGTAGTAGTAGTAGTAGTAGTAGTAGTAGTAGTAGCAATAATAGTTGTAGCAGTTTTTGTAGTAGTAGTAGCAGTTGTAGTAGCAGTAGTCGGGGTAGTAGTGGTAGTAGTAGTAGTAGTAGTAGTAGTAGTAGTAGTAGTAGTAGTAGTATATGTTGTATTAATTGTAGTAGTTAACGTAGTAGTACCAGTTTTAATAGTAGCAATAGTAGTAGTGATAGTAGTAGTGATAGTATTAGTAGTAGTAGTTGTTGTAGTAGCAGTAGTAATAGTTGTATTAGTAGTAGTGATAGTAGTAATAGTAGTAGTAGTTGTTGTAGTAGTAGTAGTAGTAGTTGTAGTAGTAGTTGTTTTTGTAGTAGTAGTTGTTGTAGTATTAGTGATAATAATTGTAATACTAGAAGATGTAGTAATAATAGTCGTAGTAGTAGTAGTAGTAATAGTTGTATTAGTAGTAGTAGTAATTGTAGTAGTAGTTGTAGTAGTAATAGTAGCAGTAGTTGTAGTAGTTTAAGTAGTAGTAGTAGTAGTAATAGTAGTAGTAGTAGTAGTAGTAGTAGTAGTAGTAGCAGTAGTAGTAGTAGCAGCAGCAGCAGTAGTAGTAGTAGTAGTAGTAGTAGTAGTAGTAGTAGTAGTAGTAGTAGTAGTAGTAGTAGTAGTGATAACAGTAGTAGTAGTATTATTAGTAGTTGATGTAGTATTAGTGATAATAATTGTAATACTAGAAGATGTAGTAATAATAGTCGTAGTAGTAGTAGTAGTAATAGTTGTATTAGTAGTAGTAATAGTTGTATTAGTAGTAGTAGTAGTAATTGTAGTAGTAGTAGTAGTAGTAGTAGTAGTAGTAGTAGTAGTAGTAATAGTAGTAGTAGTAGTAGTAGTAGTTGTAGTAGTAGCAGCAGTAGCAGTAGTAGTAGTAGTAGCAGCAGCAGCAGCAGTAGTAGTAGTAGTAGTAGTAGTAGTAGTAGTAGTAGTAGTAGTAGTAGTAGTAGTAGTAGTAGTGATAACAGTAGTAGTAGTATTATTAGTAGTTGATGTAGTATTAGTAGTAGCACTTGTAGTAATAGTAAAAGTAGTAATGATAGTAGTAGTAGTAGTAGTAGTAGTAGTAGTAGTAGTAGTAGTAGTAGTAGTAGTAGTAGTACTAGTAGTAGTAGAAGTAGTAGTAGTAGTAATGGTAGTAATAGTAGTAGTGGTAGTAGTGATAGTTGTATTAGTAGTAATGGCAGTAATAGTTGTAGTATTATTATTAGTAGTAGTTGTTGTTCTAGCAGTAATAGTAGTGATGATAGTAGTATTAGTATTAGTAGTAGTATTATTTATAATATTAGTAGTGATAGTAGTAGTAGTTGTAGCAGTATTAGTAGCATAGTTGTAATAGTAGTGGTAGTAGTAGTTGTAGTGGTGGTGGCAATAGTTTTAGTAGTAGTGGTAGTAGTAATAGAAGTAGTAGTATATTAGTAGCAGTAATAGCAGTAGTAGAAGCAGCAGCAGCAGCTGTAGTAGTAATAGTAGTAGTAGTTGTAGTAGTAGTAGTAGTAGTAGTAGTAGTAGTAGTAGTAGTAGTAGTAGTAGTAGTAGTAGTAGTAGTAGTAGTAGTAATAGTTGTAGTAGTAATAGCAGTAGTAGTATTAGTAGTAGACAGGGAAGGTAAGGAGGTTGGAGGAAGAGGATGCAAACAGTAAAAGGTGGATGCATGATACATTAGCAAGAAGACAGGGTGTAGCAGAGGATGTAGGAGGAAGAGGAGACAGCGGTGGAAGAGGTGGAGTAGACGGAAGTAAAATCGGAGCCAGGAGGAAGAAGAGGCTGAATAGCAGGAGGTAACGATGTGGGAGAAAGAGGAGATAGGAGAAAGAGGAGGAGTAGGAGGCATATTGCAGGAGAGGAGAGGCGGGGTAGGAGGAGGTAAAATAATAGGAAAGATACAGGAAGATGACAAGGAGGAATAGGAGGAGGTAAGGCTGTAGGAGAAAGAGGAGAAGGAGGAAGAGGAGGAGGATGCCAAGAAGGCAGGAGGAGGAGCGAGAGTACAGGGGGTGGATTAGGATGTCGGATGAGAAGGAAAAAGAGGAGGCAAATAGGTATGAGGAAGAATGCAGAATGAGGAAGAAGGATGGAGGAGGAGTAAAGAGGAGGACGACGGAAAATATTATGAGAAAGAGGAGCAATTGCTACGCTGACCTAAATTATTCACCCGAGATAGCGCAATATGGAGTTAATTGGGAAAATATAATTACCACTAGGGATTCGAACATTTCACCTCCACACGACACCTCGCTGCAGCAACAAGTGTACTTCGAGGTATGGCCAAATAGGCATAGGGCACCTATCATACCCACGTCACCACCTTTATACATATTCTTGATACTCTATCTTTCGACTACCACCAGTCACACATCCCGACAACTAATAATCACCATCTTTACTTTACTACGTTTTTTCATTTGGAGATCTGTAACCCTTGTATGATGATAGTGTATAGGCCACTAATAGTCTCTACATACCATATAACCGCCCCCTTAACAACGAAATCCGGTCTTACACCCATGCCATGTCACAACCACTTACCCACATGAGGACGAGCACTGTAACCCTAACACAACCGCTCACACGCACACGCACGCCCGCGCACACGTACACGCACGCTGGCCGGATTTTGAAGGGATGTAATAAGACCAGAAATGAGTTATAGCCCCTTGGATCCGGATTGAGAATCCGGTTCCATTTTTCACCGGATCGTGTGACGTCACATAGCGCTAAATAACGAAATATTCCGGATCTGGATCTGGAAATTGAGGGAGCAAATTCGCATAGAATAAAAACCTCTCGACCAATGTAATCTCTATAAACTGCACGATAAAGATGCACTACTGAGAGATACAGGGAGTTTTTGATGTGTAGTGTAAGGATGATAAACCGTTCAATAAATGTGCACAATTTTAGAGATACAGGGAGTTTTTGATATGTAGTGTATGGATGATAAACCTTTCAAAAAAAAGGTGCACTTTGAGAGATAACACCTGCAACTTAGGCAGTGTTCCACAAGCCTGGAGAGAAGCAATCATGATACCCCTCCTAAAATCTGGGAAAGGTAGTTTCATTGCCTCCAGTTACAGGCCACTTAGCCTCACCAGCTGTCTCTGCAAAACAAATGGAACGCGTCATCAATCACAGAGTATAATGGTACATTAAAAGTGAAAACATCCTTGTGCCACAACAGGCTGGCTTTAAGCAGTGCTACTCTACAGAAGATCAGACAACCTATCTCTCTGAAGAAGTTGAGGATGCATTCCAAGAGAAGAAGCTAGTACTTGCGGCATGGATAGATCTGAAGAAAGCCTTTGACAAAGTCTGGAAAGAAGGTCTTATGAAGAAACTGAGAAACTGTAAAGTCAATGGAAGAATGTACAAATGGGTGAAAGCATATTTGCACAACAGAAGAGCCCGAGTACAGATAGACGGTCTCAACAGCAAGAAAGTACTATTGCGTCACGGTGTTCCGCAGGTTGGAGTCTTGTCCCCCACACTTTTTCTAATCTTCATCAATGATCTTGTTGCTAATCTACCGCATGGAATTAAAGCGCAAATGTACGCTGATGACCTGGTTTTATGAAGAGCATATGAACATGCATCAGTGGCCACCATATTGCTACAGAGAGCTGTAGATACATTTGTTGCATGGGCGGATAGATGGTGTGTCAGCATACACATTGACAAGTGCAGCACCACTCAATTTACCCTCTCTACGAAACAAAAGGCAGGGATCATCCATATAAATGGAACGCCCCTAAGAGAAGATAAAGAACAAACATTCCTTGGTGTAACATTTGATGACAGGCTGACATGGAGAAATCACATTTAAAAAAAGCAGTAGCAAAAGCCAGAAGGAAAATAGCCATCCTGAGAAAGCTAAGTGAAACCACATGGGGAGCCAGTGGGAGAATGCTTAGCAAAGTTTATCAACAGAGCATACGACCACACCTGGAATACGGGTCGACTGCGTGGTGTTCAGCATCAAAAACCACACTACAAGAGCTGGACAAGGTGCAAAATCAAGCTCTTAGAGTCATCACAGGAGGGATGAGATCAACCCCTATAGTAGCAATGGAGAAAATGGGGAGGACACAAGCACTGAGAGAACGCAGAGATACAAAACCATTAATACAAGCAGACAAGTTCCTCAGCTTGCCAGGCCACCCTATGAAGAACCGATTTGAAAACTTAGCTATGGGCGGTTGAAAAGAAGTAGTTTTATCCACCAGGCCAAACGACTCTGCAGAGAAACCACCGATCTTCCCACAGTTGGTATTCCCACTGACAACTATTCCAGAGCGAACCTCCATGGAAAGATGAACATAGACTATCGCTACAAATCCAGACAAAAGTGAGAGGAATATTTGACAAGGAAGAACAGAACAGTGTACAGCGCAGAACAGTCACTCTCAGCTTCCTTGATGACGAATACCCACAGGACCTCTGGATCCGAGTCTATGCAGATGGGTCAGCGCAAAATGCTGTTCAAAATGGAGGAGCGGGAGTGTATATAGAATACCCAAATAATACTAGGGACACGGCCAGAGTTCCAACAGGAACGTACTGCCATAACTATGATGCTGAAATTGAGACAATCAAGATAGCAATAGAGAAATTACAAAATACCAACCATGGTAGACAACCTGTGGTGATATTGACAGATGCAAAATCAGTAGTAGAGGCACTCCTGTCTGGGAAATTACAGTTCTAAGGACACTACTTTCTGAACTTAGCAGTCAGCATGAGGTCACCATACGGTGGAAACCATCCCACTGTGGAGTACCCGGAAAAGACAGAGCTGATCGATTGGCTAAGGAAGGAACAAATGAAGAACAGCCTGATGTGCCCATTACATTCCACCAAAAGAAAAGAATGATCAAATCAGTCAGAAGGCCACCAAACCCTACTCAAGACGACTACCACGTTATGGACAGACCAGAACAGGTCATTATTCTACGCCTCAGAACAGGACACAATACATTACGCAACCACATGTATACAAAATTCAAGATTGGTGACACAGCCATGTGCACATGTGGTTTGGCGTCGCAGACAGCAGAGCACATACTCCAGGACTTCCCAAACTACAACATATCCAGGCGAATCTTCTGGCCTAGAGAGACAACAGTGGAAGATAAACTCTATAGACCGCTGAGTGAACTAAAAAAGACTGTTAGATTCATACAAGTGACAACATTGCAGTTATAAACATATTTCAAGCGAACGAAAGAAGAAGAAGAAGAGATAAAGGGGGATTTTGATGTGTGTGTGTTTTTTTTTAAGTTGCGTATCGCTTACGGTCCGTTGCAGTCAATACCAGCATTTTTCAGCTGTTGTTGATGTACTAGGCAAGTGTTACGTTCAGTAGTTTGCCATGGCTTTCTGAACGACCGGCTCCCATACCAGCACGTTATAACACAACGTGACACGGTCTGCTGCACAAATCGGTCGCAGATGAGCTTCGAACGCCTGGTACCCGGCTCACGAACCGCGTTCGCAAGCCTTTATGTTTATGCCTATTTGATGTGTAGTGTATGGAAAATAAACCGTTCAATGAAGGTGCAAAATTTGAGAGATACGGGGACTTTTTTAATGTGTAGTGTATGGATGATAAACCGTTCAATGAAGGCACACCATTTGAGAAATAAAGAATGTCTTAGATGTGTAGCGTTTGGATGATAAACCGCCCAGTAAAGGTACAGCATTTGATAGATGAAGGGTGTTTTTGATGTGCAGCGTTTGGATGTTAAACAATACGATAACGGTGCACTATTTGACAGATATAGAGTGTTTTTCATGTGTTGCGTCCGGATGATACAAGTGTTTGGCAGATAAATTAATGAATAGGTGTGCACTGTTTGGAATACAATCTAACCAGCATAGATGTGATGTATGAGAAATAAACCAGCAATAAATTAAAATGTGTTGTTTTCACTCTTTCATTGTCTGACTCAAAGGTGTTCTCTCTTTCATTGTCTGACTCAAAGGTGTTCTCTCTTTCATTGTCTGACTGATATATGTTCTCTCTTTCATTGTCTGACTGATATATGTTCTCTCTTTCATTGTCTGACTGATGTATGTTCTCTCTTCTGTAGTCGATGGTAAAAGACAAAGGGAGACAATCATAAAAGACTGGTGCTTCCTTCACTACGGTGCTAAGAGGTAAAGAGTAGTTCTGACTTCGTTACGGCCAAAGAAGAAAAATAGTGAAAAGAGAGAGAACCTCACACCGCCTCAACCAACAAAAAAAGATGATAGTAATTAGATAAGAAGATATACGAGATCTCAGGCAGGGGCCTCAACTCTGGACTGACTGTCATATTTGAGACCCAGACATTGGATTAAGGTGTTAGATTGTGGTAGAAATAGTGACTGTAAAAAGTAAAAACTAAAAGAGACTAAACAAACAAATCAAGAACAGTACAAAATTAGCTCTTTATTTATCTCCTCTAGCAGAACATGTTTGATTGCAATAACAGACACAACAGACAACTGCATATATCAAACATCAACCAAGGGTGGCCCCTATTCAGTCACCAGAACTTAAGACAACAGGGTACACCAAGTACCACAACACAGGTGCTCCAAGCAATAGCTGGTTAGACTGACACAATAAAGAACCTTGACACGAGCAACACTGCACAGACAATAAGGCACTACAAAAACATAGGTTACACAACATAAACCCCAAGACACGACATAAACAAAGAGTTGTGACACAATTTACTATCCCACCAAGAACCCAGGCCTGCTGACACTAACTAGTCAGCCGCTCAGTTTTGTCACAACATTAGTTGACACAGATCAACTCAGGGAATTGTTCCCACACCTGACAACAACAGAACAGCACTGAACTGAAGGCCATGCTGCCCGCACCTCTCATCAGCACAAAGGACTGCTAAAACAAAACTGGCTTCCGATTCCTTTGTTAAGCCGAGTTCCGGTGGTGGCCAGGACAAATGCGGCTTTGATAGACCACACTAAGGTGCATCGGAATATTGTAGACACCAAGGTGCATCGGTTTGGCGCTATCACATTATCCAACCCCCTACTTTTTTAACTGTCAAAAGAAATGGATCATCATATCTCCTCACCCCAACTATCTCTTTAAAAGTTACCATCTAGCTAGTTCACCTCAAAATAAAATCATTGGTCTTCAGTAACCACATCAAAAAGTAAAATCACTAATCAAGCAAGCAAGTACTAACTACACATAAACCATCATCAAAATGACAAATGACAAAAAAAAGTAAAGTCACCTGTGACCACACCCAAAATCAATCATCAATGAACCAAGGATTCAATGAAATTTACACACAAACCGCCGTCAAAATGACAAAGGCAAAACAAATCTATGTCACATGTTACCTCCTCCAAAACCTAATCTGCTGGTTATATCCCTGAAGAGTACCACTAAAAAAAAATAGTCTTTTTCTTTTCATACATCACTTACAATGTGAAACAGTGTAGATTACATCACCAGGCATCAGTCAGTTCCAAATACCAATAATCTGAACACAAAAGTATAAACTATACTAACTCAATTGTTGGTACTAATGACTAAAATAATATCAGTGATGAAAAATAGCTCTTCTGCTATAAGGGCACCATTCATAACGAAATGAATACAACCCCCACTTCTTACATAAAAATAATTAAACAAACATAAAAGCTACATAAACATTAAACCAGTAATCTTTATATTGGTTACTACTTCCCTTAACTCTGGAAATTCAACACAAAATGTATTTAAAAATAATACCATTTGTCTCTTCAGATCAAATGTAAGCTTCCTGCAGCTAATGGAGTACCTGGGTGGTTTGTGCTTCTAACACTCTGTACCCTTACACTAAAAAGAACATTTCATCCTGTGTCACCTATAACCTGGATATAAACACAAAGGAACACCCCATACAGGGTCAACAAAACATTGTTAATTCAATAATATCCCACCTCATGAATTCACCCTGGAAGTTACTCTCTTACTGGACATGATGGTAATGACAATACCACACGAACAACAGAACCACCCCTTTCACCTGGTCTGCCTGGTGTTCTTGCACTCTAAAAGAAAGACATGTCATCACATGACACCATCTACCTGCAATCACAATATATAACAACAGCAAAACATAACTGATAATTAACTAACTACACTAAGGCTGTCAATCCAAAAGACTGGGATTCCTAAACAGATGAAAACAGTCTCTATCTTTCACAACCATGTCTAACGGGCAAAAGTTCTTGCTGGTGGTCTTTCACAATCCCCTTTTGCACAAAGTCACGAATTGACATATCGGTATGCAGAAAATTTTGCCTCACACCAGTCACAATACACGGTCCACCTGTCACATGTTTGGGGGTCGACCACACTGACACCAGGAGACTTCCCTCGTCCCCTCCTCTATCTCTTCCTGTGAAAGAAATTTCTCTGGTTGCCACGCATAACCATCCGGCTATCAGAAGTTGCCAATGCACCCACCTGAACTTCTGGGGCTGATCCTTTAGAAGAATCAACCTGGGGCGGACTCTGTTGTCGCTTAAGGCCCTGCTGGTCTTGGTGGCTTACGCTTGCAAATACTTTGCTACACGTCACTACAGAGGGGTTCTGAATAACACTAACCCCTCTCTTCGGACATCTGTTCTGTAGGTGGGTGCGGCTTCTACAAACATTGCACCTCTTGCGTCGTACCTTGGGCTGCAGCAACGAATCAGCTAAGGCTCTCATCCGACCTAGCTCAGCTTGAAGCTCCTTCACCACCACCTCATCATGCTGGACCCCTTGACACCGACCACTGGCATTAGGCCACCTCTCTGAACTGTAATCTTGACGTTCTACCTGTGCGGGGCCTTTTATCCTGGGGTCCCAGAGTTCCAGACCAATCAGACGCCCTCTTGCAGAATTCCACCATCATCGCGAGCCGAGTACATTATTCCTCATCTTTAACTGTTGTCGTCCCAAACAACTGAACATTACACCCCTAGTGCCTTGGGTAAAGGAGGGATAATTTCTGACCCCTACTTTATAGTCCTCCACTACTGATTGAGCTCAAAAAATTTTTTTTCCCTATCCTCACTAGACATCACCCATCAAGTAAAACACCCCAAAAATGTACATCAGGTACCAACAAGAATAATGGTCACATGCTAATACAAGGTACATTTACATTAATACCAGTCATTATTCACAACTAAACTAATATCAGCAGTAACAAAAATAATGCAATCAACAGGGGGACAGTCTCCCGCCACCTTAGTGTTCACAATATTATACGAACAATTACAAAAACAATGAAGAATTCCCCTCCCCCCCCCCCCCCCTTTAACTGTTGTCGTTTCGTCAACCGGACCATAGTCTCTGGTACACTTATCAAACAAGTAGTTACCTTCACACCTCTATGCTCTGATAATTCTATGCCAAGGAACACATCTCTCAGCAACAACAAATAAACCTGTCACTCTTGAGGATACTGCCCTCAACACCTGAAAAAGATGATAGTAATTAGATAAGAAGATATACGAGATCTCAGGCAGGGGCCTCAACTCTGGACTGACTGTCATATTTGAGACCCAGACATTGGATTAAGGTGTTAGATTGTGGTAGAAATAGTAACTGTAAAAAGTAAAAACTAAAAGAGACTAAACAAACAAATCAAGAACAGTACAAAATTAGCTCTTTATTTATCTCCTCTAGCAGAACATGTTTGATAACACATTGCAATAACAGACACAACAGACAACTGCATATATCAAACATAAACCAAGGGTGGCCCCTATTCAGTCACCAGAACTTAAGACAACAGGGTACACCAAGTACCACAACACAGGTGCTCCAAGCAATAGCTGGTTAGACTGACACAATAAAGAACCTTGACACAAGCAACACTGCACAGACAATAAGGCACTACAAAAACATAGGTTACACAACATAAACCCCAAGACACGACATAAACAAAGAGTTGTGACACAATTTACTATCCCACCAAGAACCCAGGCCTGCTGACACTAACTAGTCAGCCGCTCAGTTTTGTCACAACATTAGTTGACACAGATCAACTCAGGGAATTGTTCCCACACCTGACAACAACAGAACAGCACTGAACTGAAGGCCATGCTGCCCGCATCTCTCATCAGCACAAAGGACTGCTAAAACAAAACTGGCTTCCGATTCCTTTGTTAAGCCGAGTTCCGGTGGTGGCCAGGACAAATGCGGCTTTGATAGACCACACTAAGGTGCATCGGAATATTGTAGACACCAAGGTGCATCGGTTTGGCGCTATCACACTTCCATTGTCTGACTGATATATGTTCTCTCTTTCATTGTCTGACTGACATATGTTCTCTCTTTCATTGTCTGACTGATATATGTTCTCTCTTTCATTGTCTGACTGATATATGTTCTCTCTTTCATTGTCTGACTGATATATGTTCTCTCTTTCATTGTATGACTGATATATGTTCTCTCTTTCATTGTCTGACTGATATATGTTCTCTCTTTCATTGTTTGACAGATATATGTTCTCTCTTTCATTGCCTGACTGATATATGTTAGTTAGTTAGTTATTTAGTTAGTTAGTTAGTTAATTAGTTAGTTAGAACTGATATGTTCTCTCTTTCATTGCTGACTGTTAGTTGTTCTCTCTTTCATTGCTGACTGTTAGGTGTTCTCTCTTTCATTGTCTGACTGATAGGTGTTCTCTCTTTCATTGCTGACTGATAGGTGTTTTCTCTTTCATTGTCTGACTGACAGGTATTCTCTCTTTCATTGCTGACTGATAGGTGTTCTCTGTTTCATTATCAGACTGATAGGTGTTCTCTCTTTCATTGTCAGACTGATAGATGTTCTCTCTTTCATTGTCAGACTGATAGGTGTTCTCTCTTTCATTGCTGACTGACAGTGTTCTCTCTTTCATTGTCAGACTGATAGATGTTCTCTCTTTCATTGTCAGACTGATAGGTGTTCTCTCTTTCATTGTCAGACTGATAGGTGTTCTCTCTTTCATTGTCTGACTGACAGTGTTCTCTCTTTCATTGTCTGACTGATAGGTGTTCTATCTTTCATTGTCTGACTGATAGGTGTTCTATCTTTCATTGTCTGACTGATAGGTGTTCTCTCTTTCATTGCTGACTGATAGGTGTTCTCTCTTTCATTGTTGACTGATAGGTGTTCTCTCTTTCATTGTCAGACTGATAGGTGTTCTCTCTTTCATTGCTGACTGATAGGTGTTCTCTCTTTCATTGCTGACTGATAGGTGTTCTCTCTTTCATTGTTGACTGATAGGTGTTCTCTCTTTCATTGTCAGACTGATAGGTGTTCTCTCTTTCATTGCTGACTGATAGGTGTTCTCTCTTTCATTGCTGACTGATAGGTGTTCTCTCTTTCATTGCTGACTAATAGGTGTTCTCTCTTTCATTGCTGACTAATAGGTGTTCTCTCTTTCATTGTCTGACTGATAGGTGTTCTCTCTTTCATTGCTGACTGATAGGTGTTCTCTCTTTCATTGTTGACTGATAGGTGTTCTCTCTTTCATTGTCAGACTGATAGGTGTTCTCTCTTTCATTGCTGACTGATAGGTGTTCTCTCTTTCATTGCTGACTGATAGGTGTTCTCTCTTTCATTGCTGACTGATAGGTGTTCTCTCTTTCATTGCTGACTTATAGGTGCTCTCTCTTTCATTGCTGACTGATAGGTGTTCTCTCTTTCATTGCTGACTGATAGGTGCTCTCTCTTTCATTGCTGACTGATAGGTGCTCTCTCTTTCATTGCTGGCCTCTCTTTCATTGTCCAGCCGTTGTATTAAATCTCTTTATGCGATCGATGATGAGTGACACATTTAGAAAGTAAAAACATGCAGCAGACGATTGGAAAAACGAGCAGAAGTAAATTAGATGTTGATGATAAGAAAAACGAGCAGAAGTAAATTAGATGTTGATGATAAGAAAAACGAGCAGAAGTAAATTAGATGTTGATGATAAGAAAAACGAGCAGAAGTAAATTAGATGTTGATGATAAGAAAAACGAGTGGAAATAACTCAGATGGAGATGATAAGAGCAATTTAAAGACAACAAAAATCGGAATGGACGACCATAAAACATTCACGATGGTGTTGAAAGAATAGTATCCGAACAGGTTGGCAAAACACACCCACACTGGGGCAACAAAGGCAGGCTTTGTCTGAGGACACCCAAGTATTAGCGAGGCTAGTTGCCGAGAGACAGGGTTGAGTTCAGCCGGTGCCCGGACCTGCCGCACGTGCACTCTCTAGAATTGTTTGTCAATAATGATGATAGCTTTCCTCGTGGCTCAAGAGCCCAGAAAAATGACAGCTTATGATCCTGATTGATTCGAAAAAATTTCCAATTTTATGTAAATTAGAACTGACGTCTTTAGCCTAAAAACATGATAGCAATAGAGCGTCTAGGAACTTTCCGGGGAATAAGAGAAAACATCTCCTTTCTGATGATGAAAATGATGATGTTGTAGGGAATTATGCTAATCTGTTAATGGCCGAAGGACAAGGCCGTAAGGCCGGACAAGCGCCCAGGTCTAATCTGTTTATTCTGTTCTTGTCTCACTCCGGAAATTGATTATGGTTATCCGGGGAATTACTGGCTTCTGTGGCTATGGAAATGTAATTTTCTGATGTCTATTCTATCACCTCAGAGACTCGTACTTCCCATCTCCGTGTGTCCTATACTCACATTGTTAAAAGACAGCACTGTTAATACACTTTAATGTTAAGAAACGGTACTGTAAACAGACTGTACTGCTAATACACTGTAATGTTAACAACTAGACAGATATAATTATAGAAAGACAGATAAGAGTACAATGGGCAGATCATTAGACAGATCTAATTATAGACAAGACACATAAGGGTAGAATGGGCAGATAACTACACAGATCTAATTATAGACACCACAGATAAGGGTACAATGGGCATATAACTGGACAGATCTAATTATAGACAAGACAGGTAAGAGTACAATGAGCAGATAATTAGACAGATCTAATTATAGACAAGACAGATAAGAGTACAATGAGCATATAACTAGACAGATCTAATTAGAGACAAGACAGATAAGAGTACAAAAGGCAGATACTTAGACAGATCTAATTTATAGACAAGACAGATAAGAGTACAATGAACAGATAACTAGACAGATCTAAGTACAGACAATACAGATAAGCGTACAAAGGGCAGATACTAGACATCTTATTATAGACAGGACAGATAAGAGTACAATGGGCAGATAACTAGACAGATCTAATTATAGACAAGACAGATACTATTGCAATGAGGAGAGACAGGTCTAATTATAAACAGAAGACAGAAAAGACCAGAATGAACTGATAACTAGGCAGATATAGTTATGGAAAGCCGACAGATAAGAGTACAATGGGCACACAACTAGACATATCTAATTATAGACAGGATACAGTCAAGAGAAAAATCGACAGGCATTTAGACATATCTAATTATAGAGACAAGACAGATAAGAATACAATGGCACACAAATACATAGATCTAATTATGGAAAGCAGTCGGACAAAAGTACACTGGACACAACACTTTATAGACAGCATGAAGGCTAGAGTACAGTCTGCTCATAGCCATAGTACAGTCTGCTCATAGCCATAGTACAGTCTGCTCATAGTTAGACAGAAATAATTATACAAAACATAGAGACACTGATATCACTGACGTGTGCATAGTTCGATCGATTCAATTCATATGTACATATGTTTCTGTGTCTACCATTTGGGTAAGAGAGTGTATAGTTGCTACAATTGTCACCTCGTCACCAACAGTCCAGACACCACACTCAGACACACAGTCACACACTCCCCCACACATACACCCACACACACCACACCCACACAGCCGACCGCAGCCTACTGCTTTATTGGAGACTGGCTCCACAAAGCTGTATGTATATGTGTATTATTGTTTGTATACAGACTATATGTGGGCACAATGCACTCTGTGTGCATGTATTATTGTTTGTATGACGAGTGTATGTGTGCACCATGTAGTGTGTACTCATGCGCATGATATAATGTTTAGGAATGTATATACTGTCGTGAAAGTATGTATTTCTATCTACGTCCAGTCTCTGTGTTTTAGCGCATATATAAATGTGCGCGTATGTCTGCGCGTTCGCCCGAGCATGCATGCATGTGATTTAACATCTTAGACACTTAGAGTGCTTTGACATAGACAACCCAGGGGCTGCCACATGTTTTGGCCAAAATAGACTAATATAATTGTGGGGGGGAAAACAAGAAGAGACAAATATTCACATCCCTCCCGCAAGACACAATAACACACGCGCTAGAAACTTTGATTTTTGAAATGATTCTAACGCCGGAAATGCGTTGACTTCAATAGAAATCTCCCCCAATCAGCGTAAAGAATTCTCAATTCTCTGTGTATTGACCTGGTCCATAACCCATTTTCAATTCCGATTGTGTCCCCTGAAGGAACTCTCAAGTCGGCCATGTTATCCGGAAGCTGTGATTTCGCCATCTTGGTGCAGTGGCCTTCTGGTCCAGGGGTGAAATGTATTCCAGATCTGGCACTCTTTTGTTTAATATCATAGGAACAAGGCCAGGCCATCATCCCCATGTTGTCAAGTGCTTCCTCGACTTTGTCTCTTCATTCGGAAGTAAAATTAGAGCATCTTGCAGCTGGCGAATTCACGGAGAGATTTGCAACCGACACGAATCAGTATTTGTATTATAGAATCTTACAACATGGGCCCGTGTCTTCTGTTGTCTGCAAATATGTTTGTTGTATATTTTCTATGGTTTCATCAAATATATGAAGAGATAAATGGGAAGCTATACTGACGGACTGATCTGACACAAACAAAGGTAATAGCATAGATGGAGGCAATGGCATATATGCATACATACTTTTGTATGGATGTGAAGCGTGGACAATGAGCAGTCAAGCTGAAAAACAGCCGACGGCTGTGAAAATGTGGTTTCTGAGGAAAATGCAAAGAATACCATGGACAGACAGAACAACTAATGAACAAGTCCTTCAAGAAACATATGAAGATCGTAAACTGATTAGAGTCATGAGGCGTAGACAGTCAAAATTTTGTGGACATGTTATGAGAAGAAATGACTTGGAGAACTTGGTGACAACTGGCAAGATCGAAGGGAAGAGACAAAGGGAAGACCGAGAAGTATATACCTGGATGGCTTGGCCACGTGGCATGGTCAAGACAGGAACACGGAGCTGATCCACGACTCTGGTGATCGAGTGAGATGGCAGAACATGACCGCCCACGCTTATCGGCATGACACATGATGGATGGATGGATACACATGAACGCGGTATGCGGGATTACAAAATGCGTCCGTAAGACAAACGATTAATAGATAGATCGATACACATACAGACAGAAAGACAACGCAAAGGCAGAAAGGCGAGCATAAAGATAGACCCACAAGCGGAAAGACAGATAGACCGACAGACAGGTGGCTTGATGGATAGAAGAATGGGTGGATGAACAGACAGATAAACAGATGGATAGATAGAAATACAGACAGACAGGCAGACATTCAAACGGACGGAAGGACGGAATCACAGTCAGACGGAAGGACGGATGCGTGGACGGACAGACGGATGTATAGATAGACGGACTGACGGACGGACTGATGGACGAACGGACGAACTGACAGACAGACAAACAGACAGACATAGATAGATAGATAGATAGATAGATAGATAGATAGATAGATAGATAGATAGATTGACAGACAGACAGACAGACAGACAGACAGACAGACAGATAGATAGATAGATAGATAGATAGATAGATAGATAGATAGATAGATAGATAGATAGATAGATAGATAGATAGATAGATAGATAGATAGATAGAACTAACGGACTTTATTTTCAAAGGCAACAAATTGGGCACGCAGGCCCGTCTAACATTCGGCCCTTCCAATCAATCATCTTTCGTTCATCAGTGCATAGTACATTCACATAGGAAAAATCATTGTCAAATGAATGTTGTAATCATAAACAATACATGTAACCATGTTATGAGACAAATCCCCCACCCACCCATCCCTATCCATCCGCGCGTCCTCCACACAAACACCCACCACCCAACCACACAATACCCCCAGGCACATACATACCCCCATCCATCCACCCATCCCCAAGCCACACTTACCACTACACCCCTACCTACACCATTTCCACACCCACACACAAACACACATCACCCACACACCAAAATCCCCGACACACATCCCCCATCCACCCACACACAAACCCAGGCACACATGCATGCACCCACCCACCCATCACCAACCCACACACCCCCATCTTCACACATCTCCCCACCCACATACACACATCCTCCTACCACGCCCATAACCTACCAACATTCACCCATCTACATATCCTCCAACACCCACCCACATACCACCAACCACCCAACCAAACACACATCCCCCAACCACACATCCCTCACCACACACACATATTACCGCCAATTTACACATCCCGCACCTACCCACACACAAAACCCGGACCCACCTACACATCCCCCACTTACACACATTCCCCACCCACACAATCTCCACAACCCAAACATCCCGCACCCACACACACACACACACTTCCCCCACTCCCCAACCTACACACACTCACCCTCCCACACATCCTCCACCCCCATCCGCCAACCATTCCCCCTCCCAATCTCCAATCCCCCAATCACACATCCCTTAACTACACATCTCCCCACCCATACACTCACGCACACAGATCTCCCCATCCATACACACATCCCCACCCACCAACACATTCCCCATCCCAAAACACACAACTCCCACCCACACACACCCCACCACACACATATACCCCATACACACACATCCGCTGCCCACACACATCTTCCCACCCACACACACATCCCCCATCCATACACTTATCTCTCACACACATCCACCCACTCACGTACTCATCCATCAACCACTCACACCCACACATCCCCCACCCACCCATCAACAAATGCATCTTCCATCAAACCACCCACCCATACACACCCCAACCACCCAGCCAAACACACATTCCCCACCATCACATAATCCTCCATCCACCCGCACATCCCACACCAAGCCACACCTCCCCCACCAACCATGCACCCCTCACCCATCTCCCCTCCCACACAAAACTCCACCCATAAAACACATTCCCCCACCCATACACAAAATCCCCCCACATGCATTTCCCATACACATCCCCGCCCACACATCTCTCACCTACAAACACACACACACACATCTCACCACCCACCCACATATCCCCCACCTACAAACACCTTCACCATCCACATATCCATCCTCCACCCACTCACATTTACCTCATCCATACTCACGCGCTCCCACCCACATAGACATATCCCCCATTCACAGTCACATCCCCACACCTGTCCACCAACCAACACACATCTCCCTCACACCCATTCACTCACACATCCCTCACCCACCACCCACCCAAATACACATTCCTTACCCACACTCCCAACGCACCAACACCCACACACTTCCAACCATCCTCTAAATATCCCCCACCCACACACACATCCCTCACCCACACAAAACACACCCCCACCGACCACACATACCTTCAGCCATCCACACATCCAATCCACCCACACACTACCCCTCCACACATACATCCCACACCCCCCCCCCCCACACACACACACATCCCTCACATACACACCCACATACACATCCTCACATCTATAAACATGCATGATGCCTCACATGATCACTGAAACTAGTATGAACAAACTCCCACACTTTACACACACATACACTGACGAATGTCGTGAGCATTCTTGCAAAAATTGTAAGGAATGGAGACAAAATTGTACATATGCATTGTGTAGCGTAAAATTAAGTGATGTAATTCAACTCTCTCTCTCTCTCTCTCTCTCTCTCTCTCTCTCTCTCTCTCTCTCTCTCTCTCTCTCTCTCTCTCTCTCTTACTCTCTCTCTCTCTCTCTCACTCGTTCTCTCCTCCTCTCTCACTCACTCAATTACTCTCTCCCACTCACTAACTCTCTTACTCACGTTACAGTAATGTTATATTATACATGATAAGATCAAGTGGCATACAAAATGATAATATGAAAGAATGAAAGATGAGAATACACAAACAATATGGAATTGCGTGTTACACGACATGCGTGCGCTCAACTCTCTCTCTCTCTCTCTCTCTCTCTCTCTCTCTCTCTCTCTCTCTCTCTCTCTCTCTCTCTCTCTCTCTCTCTCTCATTTTTTTTCTCCCTCTCTCTTTCTTACACAGGCACACAGGCACACACACACACACACACCCCACTCTCACACTCATTAACTCTCTCTCACTCATACTCACTAACTCTCTCACTCACTCAACAGTGATGGACATGTGTTCATATTATACATGATAACATCAATTGGCATTCAAAAAGATAATATGAAGATGAGAATACACACAAAAGATGGAATAGCATGTTAAATGACATGCGTGCGCTCTGCTCTCTCTCTCTCTCTCTCTCCTCTCTCTCTCTCGTCTCTCTCTCTCTCTCTCTCTCTCTCTCTCTTTTTCTCACCAACACACACAGACACTCACAAATATGCGTGCAAACACACACACACACACTAACACATCCATTCTCCCTCTGTCTTACTCTGTCCCTCACCTCTCTCTCTCTCTCTCTCGCTCTCATTCGCTCTCTCTCTCTCTCTCTCTCTCTGTCTCTCTCTCTCTCTCTCTCTCTCTCTCTCTCTCGCAATCAATTCACCCATTAACGCACTCTCTCCATCTTTCATTCACGCTATATCACACTCGCTTTCACTGTCACTCACACGCAGACAGACACACGCCCTCACGCTATCAAATACACACTCCCTCGCATATACACGAAAGCATATACACATACACACACGAACATACACACATAATAAACACACGTAAATACACACATATATCCACGCACATATACACACCTACACACATCCACAACTAGACACTGGAGTTGGTCGTGCGTCGAAGTACACTTGTTCCTGCAGCGAGGCGCCGTGGTCATTTGGAGGCGACAGGTTCGATCCCGATCGGTAACTATAGCTTTCAAATTTTATGTTGTCTAGTGCGTCTTCTAGTCTCTACTTCCTTCTCCTTCTGTGAACGCCAAATAATACCGTGAACCAGTGTTGCCCAACAGAAGACCACTTGGTTTGGTGAATTATGACTTTCTGACTGGGAGTCGCGGTGGCCAAATGAAGCTGTTTACCTCGTGATGTCGTCAGTTCGTTGTTTTCATGTTCTCAAGAGACGAATTGTGAGTCCGTGAATCCTGTTTCTCTCGTAGCAGATCTTCTATGATGTAGCGCAAGTGCTGGTAGTTGATGATGTTGTATTCTAACCTGATGGTCGAACCTTTGAACTTCTGACTGTCAATATATGTGGCCAAAGATGTTGACCCCACTGTTACAGTCTGCAATATATAATCTAAAAGCAATACCACAAC
>JACEFZ010004330.1:0-27221 GCA_014155875.1 Cepaea nemoralis | reverse complement strand
CCCCCCTTTCCCAAAACCCCGGGTTTTTCCTCTTCAGGCCAAAGGACCTCTTCACCTTTTGTCTCTAAAAGGGAACCCTGTCACCGTTTCTCTTAAGGAGATCCTCTTCCCCGTTGTCTCTATAAGGAATCTCTGTCACCGTTGTCTCTATAAAATCCTCTTCACCTTTTTTTGGCCCCCTTCTTTTTTAAAGAGACCCTTTTCCCTGCCCAAAACCTTGTCCCTTTTTTTATAAGAAATCCTCTGTCACCGTTTTCCTATGGGGAATCCTCTATACCGTTGTCTCAAAGGAGACCTCTGTCCCCGTTGCTTATAAGGAGATCCTCTGTCACCTTGTTCATAAGGAAACCTCTGTCACCGTTTCTCTAAAAGGATATCCCCTGCACTTTGGGTCTCTTAAGGATCCTCTGTCACCTTTGTCTCTATAGGCAATTCGCACCGTTGTCTCTAAAAGGAACCCTCTTCACCGTTGTCCTTAGGGTCCTCGAAAACCGTTTTTTTCCCCCAAATAAAGAAACCTTCTGTACCTTTGTCTCTATAAGGAGACCTCTATCACCGTTGTCTCTAAAGGAGATCCTCTGCACCGTTGTCTCTAAAAAAGTGTCAAGGAAGTAATAAACTTGATCTGTAATCAAACTTTATTCTTTATTATTAAGACGACAAGCCGCGTCTTTCAGCTGGCTATCGGATGTTCACCCTCTAAAACAACATAATACGTCACGTTTGAGCATCCCCCACCCCTTTCATCTCAATGCTCAATCGTGCTGTTCGGATTTTTCCAAAGACCCCAATTATACCTACACTGTTACACCTCCCCATGTTCTTAAAAAATTTTTCCCTTTTTAAAGGGAAAAAAATTTTATCCTAATCCCCATACTCTTTTCCCCTACTTGTTTTTTAAACCTCGCAAAAACCCAATTTGATAAAAATACTCTTTTACTCTTTCCCAGTGATATGGTCTGCCTAAAACCTCCCCTATACTTTTTCTTCGCCTTTTATTTATATAATCCACGGTTAACCCAAACCAGTCCTTCTTTCCTTTTTTTTTCCCCAACATTATATAATCAACCCACTTCTTCTTCTTTTTGGGTCCTTCAACCAAACATAACATATTTACATAAAACATTTCAAATTCATTTTATAATACATCATAACACCAAAACACGTTTTCTTAAATACTCCTTCTCCACTTCAATAAGCAATCCGCTTTCCCTTCAAACGCTGATCCCAAACTCCTTATTTTACCCCCAAAACTACAAACCTGAAATCCTTTTACGATGGAAGATAAAGAATCGGTGGCCACCGGAATTTAAAAGAAGAAATAGACTTTCGAAAACAACATTCACCAAACCCACACCCCTTTACCCCCCTTTTGTTCTTTGAAAATTTTGCAAAAAAATTCTAAACATTATTTTTCCCCCCAGTCCCACTCATTATGGTACATTTACGCTGCTATCTACAGCATCAATTCCCAACCATCATAAAAAAATATTCTTCACTTCTAAGTGTCTTTAAAGACACTACCTTACCTCACCCTCACATTGTAATGAAACCCAAACCCCTCCCAAAGACACAATTAAAAGGTCTATTACCCCTTAAGACCTCCCCCAACACAACACCTCACAAAACCCTCTCACCTCGTATAAGTAATCTTCTCCAATACCTCAGGTTCACTTTAATGTCCATTTCTTAGGGGCATATCTACTAAAAGCTCCACTTATGCCGTTATAAACAGCAACCTAGAAACCCTTGAAATCCCCCCTTAAATATTAACCATCAAACACAAATTGTAATCTGACCCCTTATAAACATTTACATTCTGCCCAGGCATGAAACCCAATGTCTCTCTAAAATCTTCCACCTCTAAATTCATAATTCATGCGAATCTACAGCAGCGAAAAAACCACTCATGTCTGTGACTGCTTGTAATAAACTTTAATCTCAGTCCTTTTATTACTGACCCACAAACACTCCATGTCCTTATGTCTCCCTATGTTCATTTCTCATTTACACCCAAACCCTTTATTATTGTACTGTTATCTACAGTGTCTATAAAACGGGATCCAATTCATTTTTACTCTTTGTCGGGGGAAATTTTCTTATTCTTCTAAAACCCCCGCAATCTCGTGTATATCAGGGTTCTTCTGAACCCCCGGAAACTATGTTCAAAACTTTTCTCAGTTTTACCCCACTAAATAATTCATTAATCTTTTCTTCTCCCATGTGGTTTCTAATCCCTTTTTTTTCAAATTTAATGCTTACTTTAGTTATCTCAAACCCTTTTCCCAAAACCACCCCGGTATATGTTTCCACTTCTTCATAAGCCATCAACCTCACTATGCTGATTACCCCAGTAATAACCCCCATGAATTTATTCTTCAAAAAAAGGAATGTTCTCTCTATTAGCTCACGTAGTTTATTATAATTTTCTGAACGAAGGGCCCAATTACAGCCCCCTGTATTGTCTTTATTCTCGAAAAAAACCCTATAATTTAAAATAATTTAAATTAAATTACTATTTAACACACAAAAAGTGAAAAAAAATCACAACAGGACATCAAACCCCCCCCAAATTTTGTAACATTCTTTTATGTTTCCCCGCAATTCAACAAAAAGTATGATGATGATAGTGAGATGATGGTGACGATGATTAAAATAATACAACATACATCCAAATCTTTTTTTTTTTTCTACTACTAGGTCTTTTTTACGGCCCAGTAGTTTACACATGAAAGTCTAAGGACACAATTCCCACTCTAAAATTACAATCAATTTTACGGGCCCAAATCAAGCAAATTAAATTTTAATATATGGGGTTGTTAAATTAAATAAATAAAATGTCTTCTCCAAAAGGGGGTTTTTTTTTAAAAAAAAAAAACTCTTAGAATTAACCACGTAAAGTACCCAGCGCATTGGTCTCCTTTCCCAACCCATGTAACACCTATCTATTTGCCAAGTCAAAACATTCAATCCCAAAGCATTAATGCCAAAATACGTATATACATATATACAAATATCTATTGTTATCTACAGCCCATAAGGGGAAACCCATACTTGTTCCCCCCCAAGCAAAATCACTACTCAACAACTGCCATTCCTTTTTCTGGAAGTCCAACATTGATTACCCCCCTCAAAATTTTTCATCCTGTTCCAGCCTCACTCCTAAACTTCATCACACCAAAAATCCTCTTAATCCAGCACTGTAAACTACAGGTCACACATTTTCTATTATGTGGGGATTATTCCAATGTCATCTCAATGTACCACGTCAATAAAACTGTACCTGTGGCTCGACACACCAATTGTTTCCCTGGCCCTTGTACCAAACTTCTTAATCACTACTGTTAACTACAGTATTTTCATCCTCCTACGTCCAACAAAACTTTGTCTACCTAGTATAGACCTCTCACCAACACATCTACTTCCTGTCCTGACAACTAATTCAACTTTTAAGTTTCTCATCTATCCGACGCAATTAATATTCATTCTTTTGCATCAGTACTTTCTGTATCTCAGCACCATTACCTCAATTCTCTCCTATCCTTTCACATCGTGACGACAGTAAAACCAGTCGAAACACCCTTTCTAATTTTCATTTACCTCACCTTGTTTACCTTCGTATCTTTCACTCCTATTTATCAGGATTTTTTGGGAAAACAGCAACTCATGTCCGATAACTGACAAGGGACCTCATTTTTCTCACTCCCCGTATTAGTCACTCCTGCTTCGGCATTTTCCTGTAAAAAATACTAAAAGTTTTTGAATTGTCAGTCAGAATATTAACTCTCTGTCATACGACTTCTATAATTTCCTTCCAAGATCACACATTCCAAACAAAAGACATCACAGTTTAGCACAAAAAAAACGAGGCGACGACTATAGCTAAAGAAGAACAACAAAAATTTCAGCAAACGAAACGAAACAAATGATATTGACAAACAGGTGTAACCAGGCTGTTCAATTCTCTGGACTTATCAATCACTCTTCTCATATTCACACGGACCATGATACACAACCTCGCCCTCATCTCACGCACTACTTTTGCATCACGACAAATCTAACATGTCTCTTCTATTACTACAAAAAGCTCTTAGACGCACCTCAACATTCCATCAATCATTCACCACATATCAACACGTATTGATCTCCTCAAAACACATTGACACAAGACATGTTAACGCCACTCTTATATTTTATCTATGTATTTTAATTATGCGACGTCTCACCCCCTCTAACTTTCCTTTATCACGACGAACCCCTGTCTGACTCGGTTTCTCACGTATGAACGCCCCACAACTAGACGAATTATTCCAGAGGACTCTCTCAATTCACTGCCCTCTTTTATCTCTACTTCTATACGAAGGTCAGACCCTATACATGACAATCTCACAGGACTATCTACTATCTCTTCAAAAAAACCCCATTCCAACAGATCCCTAATCTCGTAACTACCTTCTATACTTCTTCACACACAACTACTACAGTCTTTAAATGTCACATTCAACTGTCTACTTTACACACAGGATATTCAGTACTTTCTCAATCTATATCTCTTTTCCAGTCAGTCTCGGTTCACCTTCAACAATACTATTCTTCTCAAAACCCAAAAAACAAAAATATCTTGGACATCCGTCATAGCTCTGAGTCAAAAAATTTCTAATACTTTTTTATCTCCACCTCTACTAATTCTATGCTGTATCTACTCTATTTTAGTC
This sequence comes from Cepaea nemoralis, assembly GCA_014155875.1. Taxonomy (NCBI): domain Eukaryota; kingdom Metazoa; phylum Mollusca; class Gastropoda; order Stylommatophora; family Helicidae; genus Cepaea; species Cepaea nemoralis. The sequence continues at coordinate 22,506 of JACEFZ010004330.1, read as the reverse complement.
TATGTGTGTCCAATTGAAAACTTCACTGTCTCTCAATACATTAACCGTCTTTCACTTATAATGTCATCTTCACTATCGTTGTCAAGTTACTAAAGTACTCGTCTTAAGGTCCTAAGATCTTCTATTTTTCTTAAGTCACTTTCTGTTGTTGAATAAATTTCGCTAACTGTCTACCACTTTTTTCTTCTTAAAATTTTTTATTTACGTTAGTCTGTTCACTGTTTTCTGTGTACCTTACGTAAGTTTTTACCCTTTCCCATCTCGTCCCCAGATGACACACTAATAAAAGTTCCCACATCAGAGTCATATAGTTTACTGCAAACACGTCGGCTCTATTCCTATTGTCGTCCCTAAAACGTCTGACTTTCTTTCTCTTCCTCGGTCTTCGTCCCTTAGGCTTTCCTACTGTCTTGTCACACAAACCAGTATTTTGTTTCAAAGAGTCACTACCTAAAACCTCTGTCCGTCTGTCTACTAGCAACTACTCCATATGATGGAACATCACGCCTCGATTCAGGACCTGCCCGTAGTGTAACACTCTCCTTTTCCGAATCATCTGTAATAATATCTGACTCAGCATCACTATAGTATTCAGCTGTGGGAATATCTTCTCGTAGCTTGAACTCTGACAGCTAATATTCCTACACCATCTGGGAACTAGTTTCTTGTCTATGTCTGAATAACTTGACATGGCACTACCTCTATTTACAACCATACTAACACTTTTCTTTATTGACTTCCTTTCGTCCTTGGCCCTTGTCTGTCCATCTTTCCTAACTTCAACCTTGTCTCTCTTAGTCAAATGAGTTGGTTTTTGACTGAGTCTCTATTACATCCGTTTGAGTTCCCTTTGTTATCTTGCTGACTGATTGTACCTGAGTCTGCGTTACTACTTTCTATCGTATTTCTTGCTTGTGTCTGCGTCTCTCTATTTCTTTTCTTTACTAACACGTTCGTCTTCTTTTCCTGTCCATTTGTCACATTCGCAAGCATTTTAGGATTTTTCTGTGTTTTATTTACAGGTTCAACTCTGTCTCTTACACCTGAGTTTAGATATTGTCTTTGTCTTTTTTCAAACCATTCATCACGTTTTTTCCTAGCGCTTACAGTATAGGATGGCCAACACCTATAACAGTCTTTCTCATGCCCATTTCTGTATCTCTGATCATTATACCAGCTCTTGACCTTAGTCATCTTTGGATTTTCATAAATACTTCTATACTGCCCTCTATTTTCATTAACCAGTGGCTGTCCTTGGTTATTCTTGTTGTTCCTTTTTATCTCATTACCTCCTCTTACATTACTCTGTAACCAGTGTACAAAACATTCTACCTCGCTGACTGCCTCCTTTAACTCTCCTAACCATGTGGTCACGCGTCCTAAGTCTCTGCTCAGGTACATTTTTACTCTTTATGCTATCTCAGCCGAAATAATTCTCAACTGTGTCGTGATGAATCTGCTTCTGCTCGAAATATTCCTAAGGTATCCTGTTCCGCTATGCTGAAAAAAATACTAAAACAAGCAAGCAACCAATCACACAATTATAATTTACTAAATCCCAACCAGCACAATTCAGTTGGTTATAATATTGTAAGATATTACATTAATCAGAAGAAGCACCAACGACGTCCTGTCTGAGCATAGGAAGAATGAACCCTGTCCTCAATTAAAAAAACTCCAATTTATGGCAATCAGAAGGTTCTTTGTAGATATGTAGACCAATATACTGTCCTGTACTCCACTCTAGTAAGAAATTCGGAACCTCACGGGAGACCTCGAAATATACAACTCTGAGTCTATTTCTAAATTACTCTGTTACCTTCAGTTCAGTTCAACCAACCAGATCCCGCATTAGGTGAAACTTAGTCTCAGAATTCAAGTGGTGGAGTTCAGATACCATTTCTCCTCCCTCAGGTACTTTCGTCCTTCTCATGGGCTGCCAGAAAATTCTTCAACCCCTGGTTGGGTCTACATCTCATGGGCTGCCGGAGAAAATCTTCGACCCCTGTTGGGTCCCTTCCTTGATTCTCAGGTGGGTACTTCAACGTCGTATGGAATGGGTCATAGGATTAACGAGGCCCAAGGATGGATCAGGTGTGTTTGGGTCATAGGAATGACAAGGCCCAAGGATGGATCAGGTGTGTTTGGGTCATAGGAATGACAAGGCCCAAGGATGGATCAGGATCTGCCAACGGCCAGTGATGACTTGACCTTGAACGAGCCCTGACTTCTGATTAAATCTTGAAAGTGGCACGGTTCAGGCAACGGCCAGGTTAGGCCCCTTGTAAATGATTCAGTTCAGCCACGGCTCCTGATTCTTGAGTACTTCGCGTGATAGGCCATGATTTATTATCTTCATAATATTTCTTACAGCATGCCGTCAGTGGATAGTTTTTTTTTTGTTGTTGTTGGCCGGCCTAGATCAACCTCAGATCCTCGGTCGAGGGCACCATTTATTACTCCCTATAACAGTGTCGAAAGGAAGTAATAAGACTTGATCTGTAATCAAACTTTTATTCTTTATTATTAAGACGACAAGCCGCGTCTTCTCAGCTTGGCTATCGGATGTTTCACCCTCTATAACAACATAATACGTCACGATTGAGCATCTCCCCCCCTTTCAGTCTCAATGCTCAATCGTGCTGTATCGGAGTTTTCAATAGACCCCAATTATACCTACACTGTTACATCTCTATAAGGAGATCCTCTGTCACCGTTGTCTCTATAAGGAGATCCTCTATCACCGTTGTCTCTATAAGGAGATCCTCTGTCACCGTTGTCTCTATAAGGAGATCCTATGTCACCGTTGTCTCTATAAGGAGATCCTCTGTCACCGTTGTCTCTATAAGGAGATCCTCTGTCACCGTTGTCTCTATAAGGAGATCCTCTGTCACCGTTGTCTCTATAAAGAAATCCTCTGTCACCGTTGTCTCTATAAAGAAATCCTCTGTCACCGTTGTCTCTATAAAGAGATCCTCTGTCACCGTTGTCTCTATAAAGAAATCCTCTGTCACCGTTGTCTCTATAAGGAGATCCTCTGTCACCGTTGTCTCTATAAAGAAACCCTCTGTCACCGTTGTCTCTATAAGGAGATCCTCTGTCACCGTTGTCTCTATAAGGAGATCCTCTATCACCGTTGTCTCTATAAGGAGATCCTCTGTCACCGTTGTCTCTATAAGGAGATCCTCTATCACCGTTGTCTCTATAAAGAGATCCTCTGTCACCGTTGTCTCTATAAGGCAATCCTCTGTCACGTTGTTCTCTATAAGGAGATCCTCTATCACCCGTTGTCTCTATAAGGTGATCGTCTTCACCGTTGTCTCTATAAAGGAGATCCTCTGTCACCGCTTGTCTCTATAAGGCAATCCTCTGTCACCGTTGTCTCTATAAGGAGATCCTCTGTCACCGTTGTCTCTATAAGGAGATCGTCTGTCACCGTTGTCTCTATAAAGAAATCCTCTGTCACCGTTGTCTCTATAAGGCAATCCTCTGTCACCGTTGTCTCTATAAGGAGATCCCCTGTCACCGTTGTCTCTATAAGGAGATCCTCTGTCACCGTTGTCTCTATAAGGCAATCCTCTGTCACCGTTGTCTCTATAAGGAGATCCTCTATCACCGTTGTCTCTATAAGGAGATCCTCTGTAACCGTTGTCTCTATAAAGAAATCCTCTGTCACCGTTGTCTCTATAAGGAGATCCTCTATCACCGTTGTCTCTATAAGGAGATCCTCTGTCACCGTTGTCTCTATAAGGAGATCCTCTGGACACCGTTGTCTCTATAAGGAGATCCTCTATCACCGTTGTCTCTATAAGGAGATCCTCTGTCACCGTTTGTCTCTATAAGGAGATCCTATGTCACCGTTGTCCCTATAAGGAGATTCCTCTGTCACCGTTTGTCTCTATAAGGAGATCTCTGTCACCGTTGTCTCTCTAAGGAGATCCTCTGTCACCGTTGTCTCTATAAGAAATCCTCTGTCACCGTTGTCTCTAAAGAAATCCTCTGTCACCGTTGTCTCTATAAAGAGACCTCTGGTCACCGTTGCTCCTATAAAGAAATCCTCGTCACCGTTGTCTCTATAAGGAATCCTCTGTCACCGTTGTCTCTATAAAGAATACCTCGTCTACCGTTGTCTCTATAAGAGATCCTCTGTCACCGTTGTCTCTATAAGGAGACTCCTCTATCACCGTTGTCTCTATAAGGAGATCCTCTGTCACCGTTGTCCTCCTATTAAGGCCAATCCTCTGTCACCGTTGTCTCTATAAGGAGATCCTCTATCACCGTTGTCTCTATAAGGAGATCCTCTGTCACCGTTGTCTCTATAAGGAATCCTCTGTCACCGTTGTCTCTATAAGGCAATCCTCTGTCACCGTTGTCTCTATAAGGAGATCCTCTATCACCGTTGTCTTATAAGGAGATCCTTTCCGTTGCCTATAAAAATCCTCTGTCACCGTTGTCTCTATAAGGAGATCCTCTTCACCGTTGTCTCTATAAGGAGATCCTCTGTCACCGTTGTCTCTATAAGGAGATCCTCTGTCACCGTTGTCTCTATAGGAATCCTCTGTCACCGTTGTCTCTATAAGGAGATCCCCTGTCACCGTTGTCTCTATAAGGAGATCCTCTGTCACCGTTGTCTCTATAAGGAATCCTCTGTCACCGTTGTCTCTATAAGGAGATCCTCTATCACCGTTGTCTCTATAAGGAGATCCTCTGTACCGTTGTCTCTATAAAGAAATCCTCTGTCACCGTTGTCTCTATAAGGAGATCCTCTATCACCGTTGTCTCTATAAGGAGTCCTCTGTCACCGTTGTCTCTAAAAAGAAATCCTCTGTCACCGTTGTCTCTATAAAGAGATCCTCTGTCACCGTTGTCTCTATAAGGAGATCCTCTCACCGTTGTCTCTATAAGAAAATCCTCTGTCACCGTTGTCTCTATAAGGAGATCCTCTATCACCGTTGTCTCTATAAGGAGATCCTCTGTCACCGTTGTCTCTAAAAGGGAGATCCTCTGTCACCGTTGTCTCTATAAGGAGATCCTCTGTCACCGTTGTCTCTAAAAGGGAATCCTTGTCACCGTTGTCTCTATAAGGAGATCCTCTTCACCTTTGTCTCTATAAGGAGACCCTCTGTCACCGTTGTCTCTATAAGGAGATCCTCTGTCACCGTTGTCTCTATAAAGAAATCCTCTGTCACCGTTGTCTCTATAAAGAAATCCTCTGTCACCGTTGTCTCAAAAAAAGGGAGATCCTCTGTCACCGTTGTCTCTAAAAAGGAAATCCTCTGTCACCGTTGTCTCTATAAGGAGATCCTCTGTCACCGTTGTCTCTATAAAGAAACCCTCTGTCACCGTTGTCTCTATAAGGAGATCCTCTGTCACCGTTGTCTCTATAAGGAGATCCTCTATCACCGTTGTCTCTATAAGGAGATCCTCTGTCACCGTTGTCTCTATAAGGAACCCTCTGTCACCGTTGTCTCTATAAGGAGATCCTCTATCACCGTTGTCTCTATAAGGAGACCCTCTGTCACCGTTGTCTCTATAAGGAGATCCTCTGTCACCGTTGTCTCTATAAGGAATCCTCTGTCACCGTTGTCTCTATAAGGAGATCCTCTTCACCGTTGTCTCTATAAGGAGACCCTCTGTCACCGTTGTCTCTATAAGGAATCCTCTGTAAACCTTGTCTCTATAAGGAGATCCTCTGTCCCCGTTGTCTCTATAAGGAATCCTCTGTCACCGTTGTCTCTATAAGGAGATCCTCTGTCACCGTTGTCTCTATAAGGAGATCCTCTGTCACCGTTGTCTCTATAAGGAGATCCTCTTCACCGTTGTCTCTATAAGGAGATCCTCTGTCACCGTTGTCTCTATAAAGGAATCCTCTGTCACCGTTGTCTCTATAAGGAGATCCTCTATCACCGTTGTCTCTATAAGGAGATCCTCTGTCACCGTTGTCTCTATAAAGAAATCCTCTGTCACCGTTGTCTCTATAAGGAGATCCTCTATCACCGTTGTCTCTATAAGGAGATCCTCTGTCACCGTTGTCTCTATAAGGAGAATCCTCTGTCACCGTTGTCTCTATAAGGCAATCCTCTATCACCGTTGTCTCTATAAGGAGATCCCTCTGTCACCGTTGTCTCTATAAGGAGATCCTCTGTCACCGTTGTCTCTATAAGGCAATCCTCTGTCACCGCTGTCTCTATAAGGGAGATCCTCTATGTCACCGTTGTCTCTATAAGGAGATCCTCTGTAACCGTTGTCTCTATAAGAATCCTCTGTCACCGTGTCTCTATAAGGAGATCCTCTATCACCGTTGTCTCTATAAGGAGATCCTCTGTCACCGTTGTCTCTATAAAGAAATCCTCTGTCACCGTTGTCTCTATAAAGAGATCCTCTGTCACCGTTGTCTCTATAAGGAGATCCTCGTCACCGTTGTCTCTATAAAGAAATCCTCTGTCACCGTTGTCTCTATAAGGAGATCCTTTTCCCACCGTTGTCTCTATAAGGAGATCCTCTGTCACCGTTGTCTCTATAAGGAGATCCTCTGTCACCGTTGTCTCTATAAGGAGATCCTCTGTCACCGTTGTCTCTATAAAGAAATCCTATGTCACCGTTGTCTCTATAAGGAGATCCTCTGTCACCGTTGTCTCTATAAGGAGATCCTCTGTCACCGTTGTCTCTATAAGGAGATCCTCTGTCACCGTTGTCTCTATAAAGAAATCCTCTGTCACCGTTGTCTCTATAAAGAAATCCTCTGTCACCTTTGTCTCTATAAAGAGATCCTCTGTCACCGTTGTCTCTATAAAGAAATCCTCTGTCACCGTTGTCTCTATAAGGAGATCCTCTGTCACAGTTCGGTACTCTATAAGAGATCCCCTCTGTCACAGTTGTCTCTATAAGGAGATTCCTCTGATCACCGTTGTCATCTATAAGGAGCTCCTCTTATACACCGTCTGTCCTCTATATAAAGAATCCTCCTGTCCACCGTTGTCTCTATAAGGCAGATTCCTCTATCCACCCGGTCTGTCTCTATAAGGAGATCCTCTATCGTGACCGTTGTCTCTCTAAGGAATCCGTCTGTCACCGTTGTCTCTAAGTAAGGAGATCCTCTATCACCGTTGTCTCTATAAGGCAGATCCTCTGTCACCGTTATGTCTCTATAAGGCGATCCTCTATCACCGTTGTCTCTATAAGGCAGATCCGTCTGTCACCGTTGGCTCTATAAGGCAGATGCCCCTTGTCACCGTTGTTGTAGTCTCTATAAGGATGATCTCTGTCACCGTTGTCTCTATAAGGCAATCCTCTGTCCACCGCTTGTCTACTATAAGGAGATCCTCTATCCACGTTTTGTCACTCTATAAGGAGATCCTCTGTAACCGTTGTCTCTATAAAGAAATCCTCTGTCACCGTTGTCTCTATAAGGAGATCCTCTATCACCGTTGTCTCTATAAGGAGATCCTCTGTAACCGTTGTCTCTATAAAGAAATCCTCTGTCACCGTTGTCTCTATAAGGAGATCCTCTGTCACCGTTGTCTCTATAAAGAAATCCTCTGTCACCGTTGTCTCTATAAGGAGATCCTCTATCACCGTTGTCTCTATAAGGAGATCCTCTGTCACCGTTGTCTCTATAAAGAAATCCTCTGTCACCGTTGTCTCTATAAGGAGATCCTCTATCACCGTTTGTCTCTATAAGGAGATCCTCTGTAACCGTTGTCTCTATAAAGAAATCCTCTGTCCACCGTTGTCTCTATAAGGAGATCCTCTGTCACCGTTGTCTCTATAAGAAATCCTCTGTCACCGTTGTCTCTATAAGGAGATCCTCTATCACCGTTGTCTCTATAAGGAGATCCTCTGTCACCGTTTGTCTCTATAAGGCAATCCTCTGTCACCGTTGTCTCTATAAGGAGATCCTCTATCACCGTTGTCTCTATAAGGAGATCGTCTGTCACCGTTGTCTCTATAAGGAGATCCTCTGTCACCGTTGTCTCTATAAGGCAATCCTCTGTCACCGTTGTCTCTATAAGGAGATCCTCTATCACCGTTGTCTCTATAAGGAGATCCTCTGTAACCGTTGTCTCTATAAGAAATCCTCTGTCACCGTTGTCTCTATAAGGAGATCCTCTATCACCGTTGTCTCTATAAGGAGATCCTCTGTCACCGTTGTCTCTATAAGGAGATCCTCTGTCACCGTTGTCTCTATAAGGCAATCCTCTGTCACCGTTGTCTCTATAAGGCAATCCTCTGTCACCGTTGTCTCTATAAGGAGATCCTCTATCACCGTTGTCTCTATAAGGAGATCGTCTGTCACCGTTGTCTCTATAAGGCAATCCTCTGTCAACATTGTCTCTATAAGGAGATCCTCTGTCACCGTTGTCTCTATAAGGCAATCCTCTGTCACCGTTGTCTCTATAAGGAGATCCTCTGTCACCGTTGTCTCTATAAGGAGATCCTCTGTAACCGTTGTCTCTATAAGGAGATCCTCTATCACCGTTGTCTCTATAAGGAGATCCTCTGTCACCGTTGTCTCTATAAAGAAATCCTCTGTCACCGTTGTCTCTATAAGGAGATCCTCTATCACCGTTGTCTCTATAAGGAGATCCTCTGTAACCGTTGTCTCTATAAAGAAATCCTCTGTCACCGTTGTCTCTATAAGGAGATCCTCTATCACCGTTGTCTCTATAAGGAGATCCTCTGTCACCGTTGTCTCTATAAGGAGATCCTCTGTCACCGTTGTCTCTATAAGGCAATCCTCTGTCACCGTTGTCTCTATAAGGAGATCCCCTGTCACCGTTGTCTCTATAAGGAGATCCTCTGTCACCGTTGTCTCTATAAGGCAATCCTCTGTCACCGCTGTCTCTATAAGGAGATCCTCTATCACCGTTGTCTCTATAAGGAGATCCTCTGTAACCGTTGTCTCTATAAGGAATCCTCTGTCACCGTTGTCTCTATAAGGCAGTCCTCTAGGTCAACAGTCGTCTCTATAAGGATATCCTCTGTCACCGTTGTCTCTATAAGGCAATCCTCTGTCACCGTTTTGCTCTATAAGGAGGATCCTCTATCACCGTGTCTCTATAAGTAGATACTGTACCGTTGTCTCTATCAGGAGATCCTCTAGTCACCGTTGTCTCTATAAGGAAATCCGCTGTCACGTTGTCTCTATAAAGGCAATCCTCTGTCACCGTTGTCTCTATAGGAGATTCCTCTATCACACCGTTGTCTCTATAAGGATATCGTCTGTAACCGTTGTCTCTATTAAAGGCAAATCCTCTGTCAACCGTTGTCTCTATATAGGAGGATCCTCTATCACCCTTTGTCTCTATTAGGTAATCCCTCGTCACCGTCTCTCTATAAGGTAGGATCCTCTGTCACCGTGTCTCTATAGAGGCAGATCCTCTGTCACCGTTGTCCTCTATAAGGGATCCTCTATCACCTGTTTGTCTCTATAATGAGATCCTCTGTCACCGTTGTCTCTATAAGGAGATCCTCTGTCACCGTTGTCTCTATAAGGAGATCCTCTGTCACCGTTGTCTCTATAAGGAGATGTGTATAAGAGACAGAAGAGATCCTCTGTCACCGTTGTCTCTATAAAGAAATCCTCTGTCACCGTTGTCTCTATAAGGAGATCCTCTGTCACCGTTGTCTCTATAATGAATCCTCTGTCACCGTTGTCTCTATAAGGAGATCCTCTGTCACCGTTGTCTCTATAAGGAATCCTCTGTCACCGTTGTCTCTATAAGGAGATCCTCTGTCACCGTTGTCTCTATAAGGAATCCTCTGTCACCGTTGTCTCTATAAGAGATCCTCTATCACCGTTGTCTCTATAAGGAGATCCTCTGTCACCGTTGTCTCTATAAGGAGATCCTCTGTCACCGTTGTCTCTATAAGGAGATCCTCTGTCACCGTTGTCTCTATAAGGAGATCCTCTGTCACCGTTGTCTCTATAAGGAGATCCTCTGTCACCGTTGTCTCTATAAGGCAATCCTCTGTCACCGTTGTCTCTATAAGGAGATCCTCTGTCACCGTTTGTCTCTCTAAGGAGATCACCGTTGTCTCTATAAAGAAATCCTCTGTCACCGTTGTCTCTATAAGGAGATCCTCTATCACCGTTGTCTCTATAAGGAGATCCTCTGTAACCGTTGTCTCTATAAGGAAGATCCTCTGTCACGTTGTCTCTATAAGGAGATCCTCTGTCACCGTTGTCTCTATAAGAAATCCTCTGTCCACCGTTGTCTCTATAAGGAGATCCTCTGTCACCGTTGTCTCTATAAGGAGATCCTCTGTCACCGTTGTCTCTATAAGGAGATCCTCTGTCACCGTTGTCTCTATAAGGAGATCCTCTGTCACCGTTGTCTCTATAAGGAGATCCTCTGTCACCGTTGTCTCTATAAGGAGATCCTCTGTCACCGTTGTCTCTATAAAGAAATCCTCTGTCACCGTTGTCTCTATAAGGAGATCCTCTATCACCGTTGTCTCTATAAGGAGATCCTCTGTCACCGTTGTCTCTATAAAGAAATCCTCTGTCACCGTTGTCTCTATAAGGAGATCCTCTATCACCGTTGTCTCTATAAGGAGATCCTCTGTCACCGTTGTCTCTATAAAGAAATCCTCTGTCACCGTTGTCTCTATAAGGAGATCCTCTGTCACCGTTGTCTCTATAAAGAAATCCTCTGTCACCGTTGTCTCTATAAGGAGATCCTCTATCACCGTTGTCTCTATAAGGAGATCCTCTGTCACCGTTGTCTCTATAAGGCAATCCTCTGTCACCGTTGTCTCTATAAGGAGATCCTCTATCACCGTTGTCTCTATAAGGAGATCGTCTGTCACCGTTGTCTCTATAAGGAGATCCTCTGTCACCGTTGTCTCTATAAGGCAATCCTCTGTCACCGTTGTCTCTATAAGGAGATCCTCTATCACCGTTGTCTCTATAAGGAGATCCTCTGTAACCGTTGTCTCTATAAAGAAATCCTCTGTCACCGTTGTCTCTATAAGGAGATCCTCTATCACCGTTGTCTCTATAAGGAGATCCTCTGTCACCGTTGTCTCTATAAGGAGATCCTCTGTCACCGTTGTCTCTATAAGGCAATCCTCTGTCACCGTTGTCTCTATAAGGAGATCCTCTGTCACCGTTGTCTCTATAAGGAGATCCTCTGTAACCGTTGTCTCTATAAAGAAATCCTCTGTCACCGTTGTCTCTATAAGGAGATCCTCTGTCACCGTTGTCTCTATAAGGAGATCCTCTGTAACCGTTGTCTCTATAAAGAAATCCTCTGTCACCGTTGTCTCTATAAGGAGATCCTCTGTCACCGTTGTCTCTATAAGGCAATCCTCTGTCACCGTTGTCTCTATAAGGAGATCCTCTGTCACCATTGTCTCTATAAGGAGATCCTCTGTCACCGTTGTCTCTATAAGGAGATCCTCTATCACCGTTGTCTCTATAAAGAAATCCTCTGTCACCGTTGTCTCTATAAGGAGATCCTCTATCACCGTTGTCTCTATAAGGAGATCCTCTATCACCGTTGTCTCTATAAAGAAATCCTCTGTCACCGTTGTCTCTATAAGGAGATCCTCTGTCACCGTTGTCTCTATAAGGAGATCCTCTACACCGTTGTCTCTATAAGAACCTCTGTCACCGTTGTCTCTATAAGGAGATCCTCTGTCACCATTGTCTCTATAAGGAGATCCTCTATCACCGTTGTCTTCTATAAGGAGATCCTCTATCACCGTTGTCTTAAAGAGATCCTCTGTACCGTTTTTTCTCTATAAGAATCCTCTGTCACCGTTGTCTCTATAAGGAGATCCTCTATCACCGTTGTCTCTATAAGGAGATCCTCTGTCACCGTTGTCTCTATAAAAACCCTGTCACCGTTGTCTCTATAAAGAAATCCTCTGTCACCGTTGTCTATATAGGAATCCTCTGTCACCGTTGTCTCTATAAGGAGATCCTCTGTCACCGTTGTCTCTATAAGGAGATCCTCTGTCACCGTTGTCTCTATAAAGAGATCCTCTGTCACCGTTGTCTCTATAAGGAGATTCTCTGTCACCGTTGTCTCTATAAGGAGATCCTCTGTCACCGTTGTCTCTATAAAGAGATCCTCTGTCACCGTTGTCTCTATAAAGAGATCCTCTGTCACCGTTTGTCTCTAAAAGGAGATTCTCTGTCACCGTTGTCTCTATAAGGAGATCCTCTGTCACCGTTGCCTCTATAAGGAGATCGTCTGTCACCGTTGTCTCTATAAGGAGATCCTCTATCACCGTTGTCTCTATAAAGAGATCCTCTGTCACCGTTGTCTCTATAAGGAGATCCTCTGTCACCGTTGTCTCTATAAGGAGATTCTCTGTCACCGTTGTCTCTATAAAGAGATCCTCTGTCACCGTTGTCTCTATAAAGAGACCCTCTGTCACCGTTGTCTCTATAAGGAGATCCTCTGTCACCTTTGTCTCTATAAGGAGATCCTCTGTCACCGTTGTCTCTATAAGGAGATCCCCTGTCACCGTTGTCTCTATAAAGAGATCCTCCGTCACCGTTGTCTCTATAAAGAAACCCTCTGTCACCATTGTCTCTATAAAGAGATCCTCTGTCACCGTTGTCTCTATGAAGAGATCCTCTGTCACCGTTGTCTCTATAAGGAGATCCTCTGTCACCGTTGTCTCTATAAAGAGATCCTCTGTCACCGTTGTCTCTATAAGGAGATCCTCTGTCACCATTGTCTCTATAAAGAGATCCTCTGTCACCGTTGTCTCTATAAAGAGATCCTCTGTCACCGTTGTCTCTATAAGGAGATCCTCTGTCACCGTTGTCTCTATAAAGAGATCCTCTGTCACCGTTGTCTCTATAAGGAGATCCTCCGTCACCGTTGTCTCTATAAAGAGATCCTCTGTCACCGTTGTCTCTATAAGGAGATCCTCCGTCACCGTTGTCTCTATAAGGAGATCCTCTGTCACCGTTGTCTCTATAAGGAGATCCTCCGTCACCGTTGTCTCTATAAGGAGATCCTCTGTAACCGTTGTCTCTATAAGGAGATCCTCTGTCACCATTGTCTTTATAAGGAGATCCTCTGTCACCGTTGTCTCTATAAAGAAATCCTCTGTCACCGTTGTCTCTATAAGGAGATCCTCTGTCACCGTTGTCTCTATAAAGAGATCCTCTGTCACCGTTGTCTCTATAAGGAGATCCTCTGTCACCGTTGTCTCTATAAAGAGATCCTCTGTCACCGTTGTCTCTATAAAGAGATCCTCTGTCACCGTTGTCTCTATAAAGAGATCCTCTGTCACCGTTGTCTCTATAAGGAGATCCTCTGTCACCGTTGTCTCTATAAAGAAATCCTCTGTCACCGTTGTCTCTATAAAGAGATCCTCTGTCACCGTTGTCTCTATAAGGAGATCCTCCGTCACCGTTGTCTCTATAAGGAGATCCTCTGTCACCATTGTCTCTATAAGGAGATCCTCCGTCACCGTTGTCTCTATAAAGAGATCCTCTGTCACCGTTGTCTCTATAAAGAGATCCTCTGTCACCGTTGTCTCTATAAAGAGATCCTCTGTCACCGTTGTCTCTATAAAGAGATCCTCTGTCACCGTTGTCTCTATAAAGAGATCCTCTGTAACCGTTGTCTCTATAAGGAGATCCTCTGTCACCGTTGTCTCTATAAAGAGATTCTCTGTCACCGTTGTCTCTATAAAGAAACCCTCTGTCACCGTTGTCTCTATAAGGAGATCCTCTATCACCGTTGTCTCTATAAGGAGATCCCCTGTCACCGTTGTCTCTATAAAGAGATCCCCTGTCACCGTTGTCTCTATAAGGAGATCCTCTGTCACCGTTGTCTCTATAAACCAGACACCCCACATTGTGCCAACAGCTTCAGGCAGAGGAGCGCAATTGGGAGGGCACAAGCCTTTTCCTAGTGCAAGGTAGCGAAACCTAAATACTAAATGTCATAGCAGGGCAGACCAGACCCTAAGCTCTGTTCGGCAACTGGTCTAGGATGGAAGCTCCGACAGGCAGACGATTAGAGCAACCCTTTTCTAATCCGGCAGCTTCTGCAGGTTGTCTTGTTCCAGATGTATTGGTGTTACCTTTCTTCTGGCGTAAACTTGGCAGGCCGAGAGAGGAATCATGCTCTAAATGCAACACATGATCTCTAATTCAGACCAGGCTTTGTGCTATGGAGAACTATAATTCCATTTCTCAAACTATCGTCTATCAAGTAGGAAAAGTGCCAGTATAACTTCTAAAATAAAATAGATCTCAAAGCTCAAACATCTAGCCAGCATTTTCAAACTTTACTAACAATTCAACCGAGACAGAAACAAGAAATCAAAGACGAGCAAAGTGACCTATCAACTGTGACTTGTATTAGGACATGAGAAGATCACACTGGATGTCAACTGACACATAAACAAACGTATTTGTCCCCCAGCACAGTGTTACCAATACAAACATGGCCACTAGCGCCATTCCACCAGAGACAACTGGGCGAGTGTCAGATGAAATGCTTGAGACATGCTGTTGGTGTTTGCAGAAACACTAACGCGAAACATCAGAAATATAATCCCAGAAGAAACAAACAGTATGTTGCACGATTTATTGCCTGGCATATTTTCCTTGCATCTCTTCGGGTACATGCTGCAGAGTTATATATCAAATGAAGTGAGTAAATGAATGATACTTGAGCTGAAACAATAACAGCCTATAGCCACAGGTTTTGTTCGATTATGGAGAATCTGTTATCCCCAGGATAATTTCATATTTAACACTAACTCTTTCTATTTGCATAAAACCGGCTGGAACCGCATAATTGCTAACGCCTCACTATATTTGAGCAATCGTTTGATGTTCGTGGAATACAGTATACGACACGTTTTTTTTTCTTTGTTACCGTTATGGCCATAGTTTATGAGTTGTTGAGAAATCGACGAGGATAGTGTTTTATAGCCACTCGAATGCATAGACGCCCGTGTGTTGCCGGGACCCATACGGCGGAGCAAAGAATAGTAACACTGTTGACTACCATGCACGTCGTAAGAGGCGACTAAGGAGGCCATGGTTCCGTCGCCCTGCTACTGAGTGAGTGCGTGGCGCGACACTGTGAGCTGTGAATTTCGCGTGGAATGCGTTTGCATCTGTCCGCGGTTGTTTTTCGCGTAACTGCTTGTTCGAAACGATGACGGCCAGCTGTTTCTGGATTGACTGGTTTGCCTTTTCGGTTCAAGAGCGCATTTTTCTGGAAATTCCTGGGAGTCGTCGCTGTAGCTACGGAGTTCGTGCTTTATGCGGCGCTTTCGGTGGCTGCAGAAAGAGACCGAGCCATATGGGATAAAACCCCGGTCAATGAAGTCTTTCTAGTGACTGCCGTTTTCATTGACGATGAACTGTATTTTTCATGGAGGACTTTTGTGTTGGCATTCTGGCGGCGGCATTATGCACAGTGTACCTGTGCGGGCTGTTGGCTTGCCGACACTCCTGTCTATTCCATTGTTCACATGGGGCAGTGATGAGCATTTTGTGACATTCACTGGCACAGGAAAGGAGCAATATGGGGACGACCAGTTGCCGTGAAGTTGGAACCGCGACTAACTAACTAACTAACCAACTAACTAACCAACTAACTAACCAACCAACCAACCAACTAACTAACTAACTAACTAACTCGAATGCATAGAGATTCCTGAAGATTGATTAACTCTCCTTCCCGCTCATACTTTTATATATTAGGTTACTTGATTTGCTAACTGTCTTACCAGTATATCTTATATATTATAGGTATAAAACGAGATTTCGAATTTATAGCGAGGCAACATATAAAATGATATGGCCATCCTTTGAGGATAAAGCCGGACCAACTACCAGCAACCAGAGATGTAGGAGATGGACAGACAGACAGACAGACAGACAGACAGACAGACAGACAGACAGACAGACAGACAGACAGACAGACAGACAGACAGACAGACAGACAGACAGACAGACAGACAGACAGACAGACAGACAGACAGACAGACAGACAGACAGACAGACAGACAGACAGACAGACAGACAGACAGAAGACAGACAGACAGACAGACAGACAGACAGACAGACAGACAGACAATTTGGCCTTCCAATTGAAGGAATCCCGTGTCCTCACAAGTCGGTGTACAACTGGCAATTTCAGCTGTACCCAACATGAGCCATCCCCGGTGCCAGTGATTTTCTCCGTCAGCGGTCACTAATTGAAGCCTATCCGCTGGCGGAGCGAGTTAGATATGATTATTGGAGAAAGTTACAAATGTTTTTGCTACCAGAAGACATGTCGCAACGTTCTCTTGAAACCCACGTGACGAAACATGTGATGTCTAGTGGATCTTGGCTGAATTGGTTAAAATTGACGCGCCTGTAAGAGACAGAGAAAATTAGCGTGGCCGAAAGGTTAAAAGCACTGATTGCGGGATTGTGGATTCATTCCTTACATCGGTCAGTTGGACTTTGGCATCTCTTTCAGAAAGCAATGGCAAACTACTGAACGTAAAATAGCATATAAGATCAATGAAGGGTTGATAGCAACGTCATGTAATGGACATGCAACATTTCTTGTGTTGTAATAAGAGACTGACTACTTATTCTAATGCTCCATGTTGATTACCGGTGATCGTCCATCTGCCTACAGGCTCTGGTGTGCCGAAGATTTGCAATGTAAATGTCTCTTTATGATATGATGCCATGGTGTCTGCACTCTGCTCTCCGTGTCTCGCTTTCCGTTCACCGTGTCCTGTTGTCGCGTTAAAAACTGTTGCACGTCGGTTCAGGAAGTTGCGATCAACCCCGACATGTATTGGCTGTGTCACATTTACTAGACAATGTTAATTAATTAATATGACATTCTGGGCATTTTGAGAGAAGCCAAGTCTCAGAGATAACTTATCACAAATATCAGGAAGAAGCAGTCATCACATTTGGCCACATTATAAGACGACAAAAACTGGAACATGTTGTCACCACCGGAAACATTTGTGGAAAGAGAAATAGAGGAAGACAGTGTGAGAAAATTCTTGACAGTCTTCTGTCATGGGTTTAGGGGAAAAGGGAATTTATCCATGCCGTCGGAGATCGCAATCTGTGGAGAAGCAAGATCGCCACGCCAGCTGGCAGGCACTGGATGATGAATGTGGCATTGCTTTATGAACTGTCAACCCTCACACCATCGGAATCAACGCAAAGCAATATACTTCTAACCCACCCGTCGCAGACTATGAACCCTGAGCTCGGTATGTCGGGACATTCTGAAACTGCGCGTGTCACTATTGCCTAAGCCACAGATGCCGGCTGACTATAAGAGACTGACTATGTATTCTAATTGTCCATGTCAGCTACCGTTGATCGTCACATATGTCCACAGCCTCTGGTCTGCCGATATAGATGCCCTTTCATGTCACGATATCATGCGTTTTTTGTAGTCTTCTCCTCCTGTCTCTCTTCTCCTCGTATCTCTATTCTCCTTGTGTCTCTCTTCTCCTCGTATCTCTCTTCTCCTTGTGCCTCTCTTCTCCTTGTATCTCTCTCTTACCGTGCAGCTATCTTGTCGTCACGACGTATCCCAATGTTCTGTGGCAATATCGTGTCTACAGATGTCCGCCGTCTATCGAGCGCCAACTGATCTATATAAATATGGGTCTAGCACGACATACTCAAAGCGCCTTAAGCGGTGAGCGGGATTTTTTTACTCAGCAAATTCTGTGCCAAGCAAAAATTAGGGTTGGTCCTAACATATATGAAATACGGAATATTTAGTTATCATGGGAGACAATTAGTTATCATGGGAGACAATTCGCTATCATGGGAGACAACTAGCTATCATGGGAGACAATTATATATCATGTGAGACAACTAGCTATCAGGTGAGAGAGACAATTAGTGAAGTAGGGCGTGTGTCACACCTGTTAATACTGTAGCAAACAATGTTGTATTATAATGCAATGACAACATGTCGGCGATATATAAGCGCATATCAGATACGTTAAGCCGTTTAATACGATGAATCATGTCATGTCACTTCATCAGTTAATACACATGCACTAAGGGCAATCATTCATCAGTGTTATGAGATGTCAGATATGGCTGACGTATGAAAGAACTGGATGCAGACAGAGAGAAACAGGAGACATAAAGCAAACAAATACATGTCACAAGAAGAAGAGGTGTCCATAAAGATCATAGAAAGCAGATAGAAATAAAACTGTATATCGTAAACTGAGCTGACATCATACATAGAGGCAAATGGGAACATACTGTACTTGCAACAAACTGCCTACATAATCGCACATTTGCAGTAGCACAAAAACATCTTTATTATTTGCCATCCGAGCGATTCCGCAATATCTCCTTCGCCATTGAATCGCTCTTAAATTTGTTGACTAACACCAAGTGCCACTGGCTAGCAAGAAGTAGTTACACCAGACAGCTGGATCAGGCGCTGTAGACGAGGTCACGGGGAAATTGTTACATCAAGTCGTATTGATCATAGCAGTCACATTTCCTAGGATAGTCATTCAGAAGTCGAACTTTATCAGCGCTCCGTGCGTGGGCTGAGCTGCTAGTAATTATTATTCTCTTTGCGAATCTCATCGAGGGCCGGTTGTAACCAGGCAGGCATTTGTTGATTGAGTGCGGTTGCTTGCCAACTTCAGTCGATGGTCGTGGAAAACACGGGGGAAACTAGGAGCCCGTCACAGCCATAGGATAATGCCAAATGGGGTTTACGGGTACTGACGGTTTATGAGGGGAGACAATTAGCTATCAGGGAATATAATTAGCTATCAGGGGAGACAATTAGATAATAGGGGTGACAATTAGCTAACAGGGGAGACAATTAGCTATCATGGAAGACAATTAGCTATCATGGAAGACAATTAGTTATCAGAGAAGACAATTGGCTATCAGGGGAGACAATTAGCTATCAAGGGAGACAATTAGCTATTAGATGTAAACTTAACTGTGAACAAGATCACTTTAATGATCGAATCCGAATTCACACTGTTCAATTGACCCATCGTCATTAAGAGCAATTCGTTACCCCTTACCAATCTTCCAACCACCCTGCTAACCACCTAACTACTACATACCTACCTACATACCTAATTACCCATTTATATACTTAAAACTTGCTTAACTATTTACTCACCTGCTAACCTACTTAGATATTTACCGACGTATACATTTTCCTCAAGGTGGTTTCTGAGAAGAAAGTTGTCCACACCTTGGTTTGCTAGAGAACGTGTGCCTGGAAAAGGCTAATTAAAGTAGAAGTATTGTCAGAAAGGGGCAATGTTCTTTGTTCATGTTATTATGAGGGGGGGGGGTGTGGTGGGTGGGGTTGGGGGTAGGAGGGGGGAATTAAAATGAAAACTTATTTTTTTTTTTATTATTATTTTATTTTGGTGAATATATTACGAAAAAGTAAAGAACAAATGTATCATTTTTCGATGAAGTCAGCACTGCATTCAATGCAAGTCATCCAGCGTCGATAAAGTTCTTGGGTTCCTGTAGAAAGAAAAAAAAATCGTCTTTGAGGTCACTACTCGGCGTGCCTGACCCGGTCGTAAACAGTCTGTCACAAAAGTCACACCATTTGGAAACTTCCTACTCCACTCATACACTTGCTGGACTGACAGGCGTGCATCACCATACTGGGCCTTCTTACATAATCATCATCAAGTGCCCTGCCAGCTGGCGTAGGCGTCATGGCTCTCCACAGATCTCGATCCTTGGTGTTCTTGATCAGCTCTGCTGATGATATTCCTCCATGCCACCGTCTCAATCCGTCCAGCATCATTTCTCTTGGTCTGCCTCTGCCTCTCTTCCCATCGATCTTTCCAGTTGTTACGATGTTATCCAATGCTTCTCTTCTCATCACATTACCAAAGAAATATGTTTGTCTCTTTCTTATTGTTGTATGTAGTGTTCTAGTTTCATTAGCCTCTTTCAGGCAATCGTTGTTAGTTGCTCTGGCAGTCCAAGGAATTCGAAACATTCATCTTAAGAACCACATCTCTGTTGCTTCTAATTTCTTCTTAATTTGTTCATTTATATTCCAAGATTCACTGCCATACAGCAAAACTGGTTCTACATAGCATTTCAGCACTCTCTTTCTTACATTCAGTGATAGTGACTTATTGCCTTTCTTTACCCCCGTGATTTACATATTAACATGCTAAGCTATCTATCTATCTATCTATCTATCTATCTATCTATCTATCTATCTATCTATCTATCTATCTATCTATCTATCTATCTATCTACCTGCCTGCCTGCCTGCCGGCAGGCCGACCGACCAGCCGACCAACCGATATCTATCTATCTATCTATCTATCTATCTATCTATCTATCTATCTATCTATCTATCTATCTATCTATCTATCTATCTATCTATCTATCTATCTATCTATAATCTATCTATCTATCTATCTATCTATCTATCTATCTATCTATCTAATCTACCTACCTACCTGCCTGCCTGCCTGCCGGCCGACCGACCGACCGACCCACCCACCGACCGACCCACCGACCGACCGACTCGCCCACCCACCCACCCAGTCAGCCAGCCAGCCAGCCATCCACCCACCCACCTACCTTTCTGCCTACCTACCTACCTGCCTACCTACCTACCTACCTACCTACCTACCTTTCTGTCTGTCTGTCTGTCTGTCTGCCTGCCTACCTACCTACCTTTCTGTCTGTCTGTCTGTCTGTCTGTCTGTCTGTCTGTCTGTATGTCTGTCTGTCCGCGCTATTAAATATTGATAAAAGTTACTGGAAAAAACGTCAGGACCATGTGTTGAAAGAGGAAGAGGACTATTGGAGAAAGGATGGATTGAATTTTATGCAACCGAAAGCAATCATCAACCTACTGGAATCGTCCGACACAGATTAAGGTATGAGCAGATCGCAGACCTTAATCTACGTACACACTTACTGGGATATTTTGCTCCAACTATTCAGACGAATTACAGGCCCTAAACATTACAGCATCAGCATCAGCTGAAGAAACAAGAAGGCAATAGAAAATAAGGTAAGAAATATATTCCTTCTACTTTCCTGTTAATTTACAAATTATTTACCCCGTGCCTCTGTAAATTCTCTGTCTTTACTAATATTACACATTGCACCCCTCTCGGGATTCTCCGTGGAGAAGTGGTCAAGCCGTCTGACTCGGGCTCCGAAGGTTGTATGTTCGATTCCGGGCCGCGTCCTTCATTTCACGAGTGCATTTTTTCGGAGACTCCCGAGGGTCGTCGCTGGAGCTACGGAGTTCGTTCTATGTGCGACGCTTTCCGCGCTGCGGAAAGAAACTGAGCCATATGGGATAAACACCCGGTGCAATGCAGCCGACCGACCCTGTCGATTTTAAGCTAATTCTTTCATTGCACCCACTCTCATACGAATCCGGATACGCCTTTGTGTGTCAACAGAATTGACATGTCTCACATTACCGTAAAAATAACTTCGTTAGCGAGAAATCACTAGTTGTTCAGCAAAAGATCAAAGGAATGTCGGCGCTTTCAATGATTTAATTTGTTTTTGGACCTTTCAAAGACATATTCCTTGGGGGGGGGGGGGGGGGGGGGTAAATATAAGACGGCTGGAATAATTTCATAACGATGCAACAGACAGTTTTCAAAATAATTGATCGTGAATGACGGCATTAATTTCCGGACAGACTACAGCTACTCACCTGCCCTGTCTGAATTGTCTGTCGATCAGTCTGTTTATCTGTGTGTACCACTCTGTCTGCCTGTTCGCCTATCTGTTGCATGACTGTTTGTCAATGCCCGTTATGTGTACCTTGTCGTGTACCTTCCACCAGGTGTCGCCTATAATGTGTACCCTGTCTTGTACCTTCCACCAGGTGTCGCCTATAATGCACACAGTAATTACATGGCGGCGCCCGTCAGAGATTGAGTCCCTGCGCTCCTCCAGGGTAGCGAACCCCTGCACCAACCTTCTAGGCAACTCAATCTGCTACGTCATATCCGGCTGCCTTCTTCTGGTCGTTGGAGTCATTATCACGTCCTTGACGTTCCAAAACCTGGACGGAACCAGCGCTGAGAACAAAGAAAGGTCAGTTGCTCTCTTTCCAGCCTGTCAATCCTGGCCGGTTAACTCGGTTACTAATCATTAACTGGAGGTCGGCGTGCCCAAGAGGTTTAACGAACTGGCGCCTAAACTTTCTCTGGTGATCCTGGTGCTGAAGAATCATTCCACACATCGGCCAGTTGGACTAAAATGTTGACTTGGGGACGTAAATTACAAGTATCTCAGAAGTTGGAGAAGGTTCGCCTGATGGCAAGGGACACTGGTAATAGGGATAGCTAACCCTCTAGCAAAATCAGTCCTATGCACTCACTAATAGTAGCACCTACAACTTATGTTTGTAATTTCACATGTGTCGACTACGCTTGAGTTTAAAGCGAGCGAATGCAATAAAAACAAAACATGAACTGCCATTGATGCTGACATTAGGCCCGTAGGGCAAGCAATAAAAACAAAAC
>JACEFZ010004329.1:0-28570 GCA_014155875.1 Cepaea nemoralis | reverse complement strand
AACAAAAGACTGAGAAGCAAAGAAAGACAAAGAAGGGAGGAGCTGATGCAAGAGTTAAAAGACACAGCAGACTAGAACTTCGAAGAACACTTTATGGATGCAGACATCAAGAAAGATGAAGTGATGACAGCGCTAAACGAAAAATCAGAAACCGCAGCTGGGGCAGACATTCTAAACTATACATCCTCAGAAAGCTCCCGAATAACACCATAAAAACAATTACTAAGCTGTATAATGTAATATGGCAGACGGGAAAGATCCCCAGACATTAGAAAACAGCCACGGTGATCCCAATCAAGAAACAAGCCAAAGAGCCAACAAGGGTAGAATCATACCACCCCATCTCGCTGACATCGCACCTGGGCAAAGTTATGGAGACTGTGATAAATGAAAGAATAACATTCTACCTAGAGAAGAATGAACTGTACAGCCATACACAAATCCGGGTTTAGAGCCAACAGGTGCACGATGGATCAGATCATCAAATTGGAAAACCATGTAAAGAAAGGATTCAAGAGAGGTGAAAAGACGTTGGCTGTATTACTGGACCTAGCTCAGGCTTACGATCAATGCTGGAGTGAAGCCGCACTAATAAAACTGAAGAAAGTAGGCATAACGAGTAGAACCTACAAATACATAGAAAACTTCCTCAAAGATAGAAGCTTCACATTGAGGATAGGGAACGAGGTATCCGACACATATGTGCAAGAGAACGGCATCCCCCAGGGTTCCGTCATCTCACCAATAATCTTCTCAATACTGGTGAATGACCTAACAGAGGATATTCAAGACCAGAAAACAGGACTATCTCAATTCGCGGATAACTGCGCCATATGGAGGAGTAGTATGGCGGCAAAGACTACACGAGGACCCCTCCAAAAACAGATAAATAAGCTAACTGCATTGATGAACAAATGGGGCTTCAAAATCAACACCAATAAAACGGTCAATATGGTATTAACATCAAGAAGAAGATAGATTCAAAAAAGGACTACTAAATAGAGATAAAAAAGAAAACCATTAATGGAACAAGCAGCACAGTCTTCTCAGGAATGACCCTAGACGAACAGATGAACTGGTCAAAACATATAGGTCAGACACTAGAAAAATGCAAGAAAGCAAGCAACCTACTGCGGGTAATAAAAGGTAACAGTTGGGATACCCACACCAAAACAATGCTGATGTTCTATAAAGAATTTATCATAGGCAAGCTAGAATATGGCAGCATTGTGTACGATTCAGCATCAGAAGACAACAAGACACAATACAGACCAAAGCACTAAACACCATCCTGGGTCCTGGAAAAGGGACATCCAAAGAAGCCATGGAGTTAGCACTGGGTGTACTACCACTGAGCCTGAGGCGTAAACAACTGACGTATAACTACTGGTTAAAGGTAGCAAAAGACAAAGACCACCCTGGATACCAAACGTTCAGTGACAACCACAGCAAAAAAAATGGGGGGGGGGGGGCATCCCAATAGTAAAACTGCAAAGACCGGCAGGATAGGAAGCAGCAGAGAAGATGAAGGAAGAAATTGAGCTAGCTGAGACCCTGAAATAGACAAGACGGTTCAAGCCAACAATCCCACGATGGGAACTAACAGCCCCATTCACAGACGTTAACGTGGCAAATGTCAGGAACGCAATACCCTGTATGACAGTGACAAACAGGAGACAGGTGAACAGGTCAGATAGCCTGGTATCCTGCAGCAGGGTCGACGAGTGCGAGTGAACAAACCACCATGTTTAGGTCCGTGGTCACCGCACCACACCACACCGCACGGGTCTCACGAACTGTGAGCAACCGTGAACTGGCCAAACGTACCTGTGTTGGGCAGACAGGTTCAGGACAGCAAGACGGACAGACATAAGGCAGTGATAGTGTTTCGTGAGCGTTGAGCTATGATTGTAATATTGATGTCGTGGTTGAGTTGTGAAGCGAGCTGTGTTTGAGCTGAGACAGTGTGAGAGCTATGTTATACTAGTTTATTGTATTATTTCTCATGAATGGTTATTACCCTGTGATAATGATGATGTATAAGATGCAAGTTGCCAAGAGCGCAACTTCTGTGAGTTTGCTCATGCGCATCGTGTTGTAAATAAAACGTCTAAAACTGTTGGTGCCGTGCGTGAAAGTGCCGTTCTTGAACACGTGTATTTGTTTCACCTCTATCTTGAAATACGAGCCAGTAGTATGTCCAAGTAGGACTCTGATAGCAAAGACCATCGCCAAGGACATGGAGGACACAGATGCAAGAGCCGTGGCCGAGGCGTACATACAAGAAATCAGTAATGACAACCTCATAATATACAAGACGGGTCCAAGAACGAACAGGGAGAGGTAGGAGCAGGAGTAGTGGTCCCAGACTGGAAGCTAAAGAAACAATTCAAACTAACCAACCAGACAGCAGTATGCACGGCCGAACTGTTGGCCATAATGAAAGGCCTGGAGATTGCAGCCGAAAAACCACCGCTGCGACTGTATATTAACAGATTCCCTGTCCTCAGTGCAAACGCTCGGGAACTTCGCTAGAGGAAACAGATCCGACATAACAGAAGAGATATTAGCCACAGCCACCTACCTCAGGTACATGGGATGCCAAGTCACCATCGGATGGATACCAGCTCACAGGGTATCCAGGGAAATGAACAAGCAGACAAAGCGGCGAAACGAGGACTAACCAGCAGCAATAAAATCAGCACAGGCCTAGGTAGAGTAGAAGGAAAGAATATCGTCAAAAGCTACATTCTCCAGCAATGGAGAAAACAGTGGCAAGACAGCACAAAAGGACACCATTTATATCAAGTACTGAGTGAACCCAGCTACAAGCCACAAGTCAAGACCAACATGAAAGCACCGGAAAACAAACAGCTGTGGAGAATCAGACTAGGTAACAGGAAAGACACGAGAGAAAACCCATTCTGCAGAGCATGCATATAAATTAACACCATTGAACACTATTTACTAGCATGCGACAAGTACAACAGTGAACGAAGGGAGATGAGAGATCACTTCGTAAAAACTGGGACTCCAATTTCAATGACGGAGTGCCTACACACAAACAGCAACCCAGAAATACAGCGGCTGGTCAGAGAGTTTATCTGCAGAACTGGGAAGGCCACATAACCACCTAAATTGTACATATTTATATGTTTATTTTTTGTTAATGCATGTGCGTATATATACATATATATCTTTTTTTTTTTAAATGCTGAGTCGCGAGTTGAGTGGCAGTATTGTGAGTTGGCTCTTACGGAAGGGCTCCTGAACGAGGATGACAGGGAGACCTGGTCGTCTTGTTGTCGCACCAACCCATACACCGATGACGAAAACAAGAAAGCGAACGTAGAGGAGGACTGGCAGCTGAAAGGGGGAACAACTTGAGACTGCACTTAAATTCTCTGTCTTTGTAAATATCGAGTCCTTATGAGGACTGAACTTGACCAGGACCAGCCCCGGTGAGAACAACACAGGATAAGACAGAAGAAAATAACCAGATGTGGCATGTTAAGAGAGGACAGAGGTCCTAATTAGAAGTAGTCTCTGTAAATATATCTTGTATAACAGATAGACAAGATATAGGAAATGATTTGGCAAGTTTTGTCTAGAGGCATCTAAATGAGATAGATAATCATTCCCGCTTAAGCCCTTTTTAGGAACCGGTGTTCCTGGCTCGGAACCCCCACTGTGCATCTTAGAGACAAGCCCAAGTATCTACACAGAAAATTTATAAAAGAAGGAAAAGGTCCCCTCAAAGGCCAAGAAGAGATCTTGACTAGTCGCCACCCCAACCGAGAAATGTAGCTCCCTCACTATATTGTTGAAAGTGTGCTTTCAATCAGCCACCTTGATCTCCCCTTTAATTTATTTGTGTCAAAGTGACATATGTCAGTTGTACACTTAGACATGTAGGCATCAACCATAGTGAACAACAACAATAACAATAACTGTACTTTATATCAGTTGGACAGAACATCTACATGATAGGTTCTTGACAAAATTTGGACTTACATTCACAAGGAGATGTTAACACCAACAGTTGAACAAGTCATACATCATGAAGGATACTGGACAACATCCATACAGGACCTTCACAATTCACTGACAACACCAAGAGTTGGACAAGACATGCACCAGAAACAATACTTGACAGTAACTGTACAAGACATTCACCTGGGACATGTACTTAAAAACACTGGTTACAACAACACTCTTTATTAAGTTGATTGTGGGGGTTCGAGTACAGACCAATGGTGTCTCCCAGTCACTTCTGCATTTCAAACAGGCATGTAATAAACATACATATATGCAGAATATGCCTACAGATAAAAAACATGGTACCATTCTCATAATTACCCACCAACCTAATCTCAATCTTCACCACAACTCTCCTCCTCTCCAACTAAAACTCCTCACCAACACTACTTCTTTGTTCACACAGATTTAATCTAACAAATGTTATCTTCTTCATTCTTCACTGAGGAAAACTTTTAAGAGTGTTTGAGTGGACAAGTCATAGGTAAATACTGTTGGATCTGGTCTGTTATCATCCTGTTATAACCAGTAAGAGGTGTTGGGAAAGCTCCAGGCAACAGCTTTTCCTTGCTATGTCTCATGCAATACACTCCCTCCTGTGAATCAGTATCTGAAGAGTTAAATCTGTGATGAATCTCAATGATGACCAGACTGCCGGTGAAGCTGATGACACTGCAGCCTATCACCATACAAGTCTGACAAGTTTCAAGTCCCAACAAACAACCACTGTGTGAGCACCATGATGGGTGTTCTTGAAGTGAAAATCCCAAGTCAATAATCCACTGCATGACCACAACTACACAATGTTCCAGATGGGGATAAACACAAGATACCTGTTCTTGTTTTAGAACATCTCTTATAATAATCCAGATATTGGAAATAAACAGTCAACTCAGGCTAGCCTCCTCCCATGAATTCTACCATCATTCTTAAGTAGGTATTTCCCAAGATGCTGACTATCCAGACTTGAGAAAATAAAGCCAAGTTTCAGGCACACAGCAACTATCTGTTCATGGCCTGTCTGAGACACTGAGTCCAAGAGGTCACTTCATATTAATCAGGATATTCACTTCCAATATTGAAGGTGATTTCTGTCATAGTGATAATAGATGAGTCCATCCTGTGTTGGGTTTAATGAATGGTCCATTCAGTACTCACAGCTTTGGCAAATGAATTTACAGAATTTGGCTGGTAGCTTCCTGAAAGTTGGGTGGTTCTAATTATTTTAGTTCCACTTTTGATAAGGGAATGGCAGTCCTGAGGTAGGGACTTTCATTTGTATGTCCCAATAAAGAAGCCTTCTCCACCTTCCCTGTTCTCTGTTGATACACACAAGGTACAACATTTATCATTTCTTTCATTATGTTGGTCACCAAATGCTCCAAGATGTTTTTCTATGCCAGCTCTGTTGTGTTCTAGTCTTGCATTGAAGTCTCCCATAACTTTGATGTTGTCCTGCTTATCTATTTGATTTAGCACGTCATGGATTTCTTCGTATAAGTCCTCGCACACTTGCTCATTATTGTTTGTATTACATGGTGCGTATATTTGTACATGTGTTGTAATTGCTTGTTCTTTATTTTGTCACTGTTATGATTCGATGAGATGTATATTTTATTTTTAGTATTCAATGACTATGCCCACACCGCGTCTTTCCCTTTCTTGCTGTTCCACTCCAGAGTAGACAAAAGTGTTACTGTGGTGGATCTCCTTGCATACTTCCCCCTTTAGTCCGGTGTCCGCTATTCCCATCAGTTCAATTTTCTTCTCTTTCATTGTTTCTATAAGTTCTTCTTCTTTACAATTAAAACCGCAGCGTTCATTGTGCCTATGTTTTGAATCGCTGATTTATTTCGTAGTCCATTAACATTGCCGAGTCTATATCCATTTGGGTCAGTCTGTTTATACTTCTTAGTTATTTTTACGAGCAGTATGAAGATCCCCTACTGGCTTGCTAGGCCATGCGCAGGCTTAGAACAAAAATCCGACCATAGGGAGTCCTTCCTCTATGTCGAGCCATATCCCCGTTAGCCCATGACCTCGCGGTCATGATTTCCCAGTCTACACCACGTGTATGTTGGTTTGACTTGTGTAGTCTGTGGGTCATCAAGCAGGTTACGTATTTTCACATTTCACCCCTCCTGAGAGAGGGTAGTCGATCCTAACTCTGCTGGCTTCATGGCCAGACGCAGTATATATATATATATATATATATATATATATATATATATATATATATATATATATATATATATATATATATATATATATATATATATATATATATATATATATATATATATAAAACAGAGTGTATGTGGTTTTGTGGTTTTGTGTGTTTGTGGTCAGCTATGTATTGGATGCGTTCGATAACGGTACATCCGATTGAGATGAAATTTTCTACACGTCTTCCTTTCATTCCTGTGCAACCGACTATAATAGTTTCTTAGTGTAAAATCTTCTACTTATTTAATAACATTTACTTTTTCATTTTTCATTATATAATTTCTATATAGCAGGGGGACTTCACTCTAGAAAAGTTATTTCAAGGGGCATAACTTTTAATAACATTTCTATATACTTTATAGTCATATTGTTGGACTTACTTGCACTATTGTTAAACTCTTTGTCTATAGTTATTTTCAGGCATATGAGTTATAATAAATAATGATATAATCTTTAAGGCATTTTCAAAGTTTTCATAAAAATAATGCATAATGCATAACATTGTAACCCATCTTTTTCTGCTTAAAGAACTTATCAACTGTCATGTCGGTGATTAAAAACAGTTTTCATTAAAAATAATGAATGGTGTGTGGAAGGACATTCTTTTAAGTTACTGTGCGCCAGGAGCTGGGCGAAACCACGCCGGGTCAGATAGATAGACAGACAGACAGATAGTCGGGAACGGAAGCTTATTTGACTACTTATATGAATTAAATGACATGCTCCCCACCAGGGACTGGGTGAAGCCGGGCCGGGTCAGACAGACAGACAGATAGACAGACAGACAGTCGGGAACGGGAGAGCTTATATGACTACGTATATGAATTAAATGAGATGCTCCCCACCAGGGACTGGGTGAAGCCGGGCCGGGACAGACAGACAGACAGATAGACAGACAAACAGATAGTCGGGAACGGGAGAGCTTATATGACTACGTATATGAATTAAATGAGATGCTCCCCACCAGGGACTGGGTGAAGCCGGGCCGGGTCAGACAGACAGACAGACAGATAGACAGACAGACAGATAGTCGGGAACGGGAGAGCTTATATGACTACTTATATGAATTAAATGAGATGCTCCCCACCAGGGACTGGGTGAAGCCGGGCCGGGTCAGCCAGACAGACAGACAAACAAGCAGACAGACAGACTGATAGATAGATAGATAGATCCCCTCCAGGGCCTGGGCGAAGCCGGGCCGGGTCAGCTAGTATATATATATATATATATATATATATATATATATATATATATATATATATATATATATATATAGTCAGCGTCTCAGAATTCGAGGTAACCTTCATTCGTCATTCTAAACGCTACAGTGAATTTTTTCTACATGCACTCAATAATATAATCGGCAGTCGCATGTATTTACATAATGTTTATATATGCAAACTATAGTATCACTCTTCAATCTGGCTCTAGAGAAAGTTATAAGGAGGGTAAAGGAGGAATGTGATATAGGAGGAACATCCAAGCTGCTTGGTTATGCAGATGATATAGATATTATAGGGGAAAATGAACAAAAGACATTGGAAATATTGACTCACTTAAAGGAAAAAGCTCAACAGATGGGGCTGGTTATCAACCAAGATAAGACATAATATATGGTAATTTCAAGAGAAGGAATGGCTAAAATCTCTGGCTACATTTAAATAGATAATATGACCATTAAAAGAACGGAAACATACACATACCTGAGTACAATCTTCAACTGCTCCAACATCATAAGGGAAGAAATACAAACTAGAATCAATTCTGGAAATAAGATATACTATGCACTCCCAAATCTACTAACATCAAAGGCGCTATCTCGTAACACCAAGATCACAATATACAAAACACTGATCAGACCAGGTGTGCTGTATGGCTCTGAAACCTGGAGTACAAAGAAAGGAGACGAAGCATTGCTACAAACCTTTGAGAACAAAGTTTTAAGACGCATCTTTGGATTCATTAAGGATACACAAAGTGGAGAATGGAAAAGAAGTAACAAAGACATTTATGATCTGTTTAAGTCCCCTCTAATCACTGGTATCATGGAGGCTAATAGACTACAATGGCTGGGGCATATAGAAAGAATGGAAGATAATAGGGAAACAAAACTCGCTTACACTCAGGAAATAAATGACCGTAGACTACGAGGTAGGCCAAGAAGACGGAGGAGAGATAATATATATATATATATATATATATATATATATATATATATATATATATATATATATATATATATATATATATATATATATATATATATATATATATATATATATATATACATACATACATACAAGCACTTGGAATCAACGACTGGCAAGAGAAGGTCAACCAGAGAGACGAACAGAAAACAGGAAGAAGAAGAGAAGAAACTATAGTATCAACAAGTACACACATGGTTAACTAATTTATCACTATGTGTTATGAACATCAATGGCAATTAACACTTAGCTATTCGTGCGCTCACAACACAATTCATCCTCATTCCCCGCACTTAACACCCGCTATCTTAGCTCAGCAGGGCTAGCTTTGACACTGGCAATTAACACACTCGCTCGCTCATCGCACACATCTTTCCTCTAACGCGTCCCAGTTCAGTCTGAACCCTTCTGGTGGTCGGCCTGATAGACATGTGGTGCTTGACCGAGTGTCCCCTGTGATCGTGGTGCTGTGTCAGTTGTATTACCGTGCATGCCGTACAAGCTGTTCGGTCTGGTTTGTCTCGGGTCCTTCAGTGCAGGGTTGTACTGTCGATCAAGGACGTAGTCCCATCTATGTCCATGTGTCCTGTTTATAACCCCGTGTCCTGTTTATAGCTGGGTCTTGTTGTCTCGTCTATGTCCTGTCTATAACATCTCTATTGTCCTGTCTATGACATCGCTATTGTCCTGTCTCTGACATCTCTTATTTCCGTGTATATGTCCTGTCTGCACTCCCCAACACGCTGGCTTCAGTGCCATGCGCAGTCCAAACCTTATATATATATATATATATATATATATATATATATATATATATATATATATATATATATATATATATATATATATATATATATATAACTGTCAAACTGTCATTGACTTCCAATATACTACCTTGTGCTGTATGGCAGGCGGGTCTTTGAGCCTGACCAATTAAGGCCGTTTGGCTAGTGCAGTCGCCGCGAACTGTGCAGGTTAGGATTTTCTTTTCGCTCCTGACAGAAAAAACACCTTACGGAGGATTCGAATCCGGGTCTCCTGAAGGAGAATTCGGCGTTCTAGCCACTCGGCCAGCCGCTCCACACACACTCACACACACACACACCACACACACACACGTGTGTGTGTGTGTGTGTGTGTGTGTTTGTCAAAACAACCTTCATGAACTCAAATTTATCTATATGAAGATCATGCCGTCCTATGAGTTAATTATCTTGATCAATACTTCACGACCAGAGAGTAAGTTGTCTGTATTGATGCATTAAAGAACTAAGCGTTAGTTATCTAAATGAACACCTTTACGTAGTGATAGTCATTTATCTATGCTGATACATTAACGAACTATGAGTTAGTTATCTATATGAATAGATTTCTACGTCCTGTGAGTTAATTAAGTTTATCACAACCTTGACGTGTTGCGAGTTAACTATCTTAATAGAAACATCCATGTCTGGAGATTCAGTTATGCATAATGCAAATCTTCATATGTTTGTTTTATTTTTGTGTACCGTGTATTTATCATATTACTATTATTATGTAAATAAATACCAATACCAAGGTTGTCACTGTGTGCACAGTATTTTTTTGTATCAACGTCTTAACGTCCAGCACATTAATTGTCTACATCAAAACTTCACAATCTTGAGGGGTAATTATTTACTTGAAACCCTTCACGTCATGTGAGTTAATTATGTACATGAAACCCTTCACATCATATATTGCAGACATGTATCAACAAGGATTGGCTAGAAAGTAATGCACCACATCTATTTTGTCAGTGCTTATTAAAGTGATTAGATAAATGTAACGTAGACAGTCAGACATTTTTGGACACGTTATGCGAAGAAATAAATTGGAGAACTTGGTGACAACTGGCATTATTGAGGATTACAAAAAAAAAAAAAACAAGGAGAAGGCATACAAATAAATACATGGATGGCTAGACAACGAGGTTGGGTCGAGACAAGAACACTGAACTAATCCACGACTCTGGTGATCGTGTGAAATGGCGAAATATGACCGCCCACGCTTATCGACATGGCACATGATGATGATGATTAAAGATAGAAATACGATACACATTGCACATTTCAAGTGTTGAATATATCAATTTTTGGGTGCGGAATTGCACATTTCAAGTGTTGAATATCTTATTTATTTTTTTTTTTTTTTGGAATGGAATTGCACTATATTTGGACAGTTAGAACAACTACAGTAATCTGTTTAAAATGGTGCGTGAAAACAATTTGCGTTTAAAAACAGCGAATTGAAAAAGAATGTCTAGTTGCAGAAATCGAAATGGTACTGATCATTTTCAAACGTGTGTGAGTTGTGCATGGAAGTGGTGCAGTTGGATAGGAGCACCACCAGTCTCTGGGTTCAGATAAAGCTTCAGAAAGTGTAGAGACGGAACTGTATGGACTTCTGCACTTTGGTCGTTCTGTCACTGCTACCAGTCCAAACATGTTGAACAGTGCTGATACCAGTATTCATGATGGCAGGCACATTATCAGTCAACAACCGGGCTTGCAGCTGCCAATAAGCTGTGGAAGTGCGATCACAATTTTCAAAACTCGTATATTCAAAGGTTTGTGAAAGACTGGTTACGCGAAGTCTCACAAATAAGCGCATGTTGCAAAGGAAAATCCATTATTCTAAATTGTTGAAAGGGTTCTAAGCTGAGGAATCAAGCATGTTGTCAATGGTCGCTACAGATGATGATATATGGGCGTCATTTGTTAAGCCTGAGATGAAAATACAGTCAATAGAGTGGAATTATCGACAGTTATCCAAAATAAATAAATTCAAGACGCCTCCCTCAGTTGGAAACGTTATTATCACTATTGTGGGACACAGATATTGTGATATTTGAGGAAGGGGTGTCAATATGTGAGACAATCAGTTCTACTGGTTACATCAAAACACAATCAAAAAGCAATAAGCGGTTCCGCTGAGTTCGATCTAGGAAGAATTTAGCAGCACTGTTGCCCCATCACGACAACGAATGTCCTTACACAAGATAGAAACACGGGGAGAAGGTGGGGGGGGGGGGCGTTTATTGCTAAATTGGTACATCCACCCATTACATGGATGTTGCTTCCAGTGATTTCCTTCTTTCTGGTCACTTAAAAATGCACTCCGTATGGTCAGTATTATCATTATAAGACTGTGAGTCATGCAGTAATAAAATGCCTACGTAAACATTTTACAGGCAAGGCATGCATGCACTTGTTTCGCTTTTAGCTAATACGTTTGGAGGAAATATTCATGAATATTATTTATACATCTCCTTTATTTTGAACAGTATACGGGGAAAAAACCATACGTTGAAATTATTTCTGACCAAATCACAGGGACGTCTAAGAAGGTGCTGGACTTTATCAGCTTTTACAACGGTAACTTTGACAACGAAAATCAGACCAAGGAAGACGGAGATGACCATGACTTCATACAAGGCAGGTTTATACCTGTGGATATCAAATGTTTACGGCCGGCAAGTGGGCATGTCATTCTATTGTTTGTTTGTGTAATCCTAATTGTGTTGATCTGACACTATATGTATGTATATTTCTTTCACTAGAAATATCAGACAAGTAAGAGATATACGAGGGGTCTCCACAAGAAAACATCAAAAGAGTGATATAAATTACAATAACAATGCCATTGTCTTGTAACTTGTCAAAATTGTTGTTAAGAAAGTCAAGAGTGTTTATCAGATGTTATCACAGTGCCGACAAACACGGTGACATATTAAGCACAGTTTCTCCCCCGATGTGTCTCCACCTTGCCGTGGTGGGGGAGCTTGCGTGTCCCATTGACCCCATCTGCTTGCCGATGGATGAAAACTACGTATCGGACAGCTTATGGGATAGGGGCCAGACTAAGAGAGACACAACCTGCTGCTCTGCAGGTAGACTGAGGATAGCAGTCAAGAGTTTAAATGAAGCGCAAGAAGGCAGAAATTCTTGGTCCGGAAAACACCCCAAGGCTCTGTGTCGAGGATTTAGGCTGAACGTCTCTAAGCTACAAACCCTCGTATGTGAGAGCCGGGCCGATAAACACCTACTGAGAAATAGAGGTGTGAGACTGAGCACGCTACATGCCCAGTTCTGATACTTGTCCGAAGGCTCTCTGCTAGGGAATATGAGGGATTCCCGGATGAGATGGCCTGGCCGTTTCCCGTTCACCGCTGCACGGAGGTAAGGTGCTGAGCCGGCAGCACATGTAGCCTACCTCGTGAGCGAGTACTAAAATGCAGAAAAAGCCCCAGTCGAATGAAATTGTTACGAAGACTGTCTGTATCTACCTCATAGAGAGTGTAGACAAAAATGAAAAAAAAAACGTATCAATAACACGAAATGGAACGCACGGCTAGCGAATCCATTGAGTGGTCCGAAGTCAAAAGCAAAAGCTTACCGAGTGGATGTCGCCCGCAGTCTTACCGCTCCTGGTGTGTGCTTGAGCGACCAGTGGCAAGCGAGATGCCCAACACATGGAAGTGAGGAACTAAAGCAGCCATGAGCAGGACGTGGCAACTCCTCGGGTGAGCCCAGTCTCAGAGCAATATGTGCCAGCTCTGCAATTATGGAAGCCTCCTTGGACAGCGAGGGAATGCCCATGGTCTGCCCCTGCCTTCCCTTGAGGGTCGACCGCGATGTCGTTGATCGTTCTATCTTGACCAGCTGAGATGTGGGCGACATCACAACAATAAGTCTAACGTGCCTCGAAACCCGAGGAAGGCTAACCTCATTAAAAAATGCCCGCCGAAGTCGGAAGGCACTACGCATTTACTACCGAGTGAAATGTCTCGTCCGAATGTCTCTCGTGCTAGGAACAGCTCTGACTAGGTAGTTTTCCGAATGTATGTCGTGCCTGGAACAGCTCTGACGGGCGCAACGACAAGCACATGTCCGAAAACATTAGAGGAAGTTTCAAAATGACGTTAGTTCTGTGACAGAATGTTTACGACCCGGTCAGATACACTGAGTAGTGACCCTAGAGTAGATTATTCTACAGGAATCCAAACACTTTATCGGCGCTGCAGGACTTTCATTAAAAGCAGTGATGAATAAATCGAAAAATGATAATTTCGACTTTAACTTTTTTTCAGAATACATTCATCAAAAACAAAAGAAAAAAATGTTAGGATTGTATTAAAAGCCACTTCGTAGATAATGTTTCAAGATTATATGGGGGAGGGGGGGGGGGGGGTTCTGTATAGATATATGAACCATACAAGGAGAGATAAATCACTTGCTTCTATTCTGTAGTCTCCTGGACATCCCTGAGAAAGATGGAATACGAATCCCTTGAGAGAGATGGAACGTGCGTCAGTTGAGCGAGATGGAATACCCGTCCTTTGAAGGAGATGGAATATCAGTCCCCTGAAGGAGATGAAATACCCGTTCATAGAGCGAGATGCAACACCTGTCCGTACAACGACATGGAATACCCGTCCCTTGAGAGAGATGGAACACCCGTTCTTTGAAGGAGAATGTACACTCTTCCCTTGAAGGAAACGGAATACCCTTCACTAGAAGGAGATAGAACACCCGCACCTTGAAGGAGATGGAACACCCGTCCTTTAAGAGAGATGGAATATTCGTCTCTTTGAAGAAGATGGAATACCCGTCCGTAGAGTGAAATGAAATACCAGTCCATAAAGCGAGATGCAATGCCCGTCCGTAGAGCGAGATGGAATACCCGTCCCTTGGGCAAGATGGAATACCTGTCCCTTGAAGGAGATGGAATACCCGCCCATTAAAAGAGTTGGAATACCCGTCCGTAGAGCGAGATGAAATACCCGTTTATCACCCCAATCAAGATAACCTGACAACACACGAGTGTCCTAGATCGCCTTGGTATATCCTGGATACAAATGCATCTTAGGGATTGACTTACAGTGACAAACACAAGACAATGTAATTAAACATAGAAACGTAATACGTGGTTGATTGCAGACCAGTTTTAATACTAAATCAACACTCACCCAGTATTAATTCAACATTCAACACACAAGCAGTTTTAATACAGTGATTAACACACAACCAGTGTTAATACTAAATCAATACTCACCCAGTGTTAATTCAACATTCAACACACATTCAGTGTTAATTCAACATTCAACACACAACCAGAGTTAATAAAGCAATCAACACACAATCAGTGCTAATACAGCTATCAACACACAACCATGGTTAATGTGGAAGGCTTCTCTCCAACGTTTCGGTTGTGAATCAGAATAGAAAGAAAAAGCGGCGGCTGCAGCAGGATATAACAATATGAATTGGAAACAAATAGGTATATTAAGCTCCAGCGAGAAGAGACGTACTAAACATCAACACGTTGCACATACCTTACAAGGAGATCCATCGTATCGCGATATACAGGTGAAAATCCGAAATCAGAAGCACTCAATAAATATATAAAATGAATAATAAAATAAAATAAAATATGAATAACGAAGACACAAACAATAGATTGCACGATTTATTGCCTGGCATATTTCGCTGCATCTCGTCAGGTACATACTGCAGAAATCACACAACTTACGTGAAATTAACTAGATAAATCCTTCAAGTTGAAATATACACAATTTCGCACAGTAATGTCGATTGTCTACCACGGTAATTTTAAGCTGACTAACATGTCTTTCTGTTTACACAATTCTGGCTTGCGTTGATAGATCCATAATTGCTTCTGCAAATTTTAACAAGCGAGTATTTTGTGTTCTAAACAACACGCGAAATGCAGTCTCTCTGGACACAACATGGCGACTGGCGACAATGTGCCTGCCGATTGAAGACGCCGGGAGCTTCCGGTGTGTCGGCTCCTCGTGGCTATCATCTCCTGTGTGTTGTATCTTGTTGACCCATTGAGGTATGTGTTCTGACACCCGTTTGTTAAGCTGTCTCTCCGTTCGACCAATGTAAACGGCCTGGCATCTACATCTGAATTGGTAAATACAATTGTTTGTGGCGTACAGAGGGACAGGCTCTTTGACTGTTGGTGTAGGAATGGGTACGGTTTTACATCTAATGACTGGAGTTGCCGCACAGAATGTTCGACCTACTGCTGTAGTAAGCCGGTCTTGTAGTCGTTGCATTACGTCATCCCCTCGAAAGGTTAGCTGGATGAATACCTTGAGTTTAGGGACTGTAGTTACGTCTGCTTTAGGTTTGGGCTGTTGGCAATGGCGCTTTATAAATCCTGTGGAGTACCCATTCAGGTTTAAGACATTCTTCAGAGTTTCAAATTCCTCTGTCAGTGTGTCCTGGGTGCATATCTTTCTAGCACGGTCAAACAAGGTCCGTACTAAGCCCCGTTTGTACTGAACAGGTGTGAAGCTCTGAAAATTTAGGTATTGGCCAGTCCATGTTTCTTTGCGATACACCGATCTTTTTCTCTCTATCTCTAAAATAAAATAAAATAAAATCTCTAAAATAAAATACACACAAACGCGTGCAATACGACACACAGGACGGCCGACGTTTCGATTCTCAGAATCTGTGTCAAGGACAAGACACCACAGATAGCTAACACAACGAAATACAGCAAACAAAGCATGTTATCGTTGTAGCTGTATTTTTTTCTTTGTTTGCACAATTCTGGCTTGCGTTGATTGATCATAATTGCTTCTGCAAATTTTAACAAGCGAGTATTTTGTGTGTTAAACAATATGCGAAAGGCAGTGTCTCTGTAAACCACATGGCCGCTTTCGATAATGTGCCTACTAATTGAAGACGCCGGGAGCTTCCGGTGTGTCGGCCCCAAGAGGCTAGCATCTCCAGTGTGTTGTATCTTGTTGACACATTGAGGTATGTGTTCTGACACTCGTGATTTATGAAATCAGATCTTGAATACTGAGGCAATTAGTAATGATGATATGTACCTTGTCATCATCATCAATCAGGCTCAGTCTCCACAATGAAGGTTGGCTGCAATGGATCTCCAACACTAACTGTCTCTCGCCCTGACTGTACATTCTGTCAGGCTGATGTTCGTCTATCTCTTGATGTTACCTTCCCACTTGTATCGTTGTCTACCTCTTGCTTGCTTGCTCTCAACCTTGTTTTCCAGTATGGCTTTTATAAGAGTATCATGTCTTTTAACATGGCCGAAATATTTTACTTGCCTCCTGTTTATTTCTTTCATCAACCCTCTCTTCATTCCAAGGTTTTCTAGAACCTCTGCATTTGATTGTGTTTGTTTGCAAGAAATGCGACATATTCGTCTGTATATCCACGTCTCCAGGGCTTTTATGCGACTTTCTTGTTGCTTGTTCAATGTCCAGGCTTCCGCACCATACAGTAGCGTCGAATATACGTAGCATTTGACAATTCTCATTTGTAATGCGTTATTAATCTCTTTAGATGTTAATACTGATTTCATGCCGTTGAAAGCATTTTTGGCAATTCCTATTCTATTTTTGATTTCTGTTTCACTGCTGCCATCATCTGTTATTATATGTCCAAGATAGGAGAAACGTGTTTTTTGTTCTAGTATCTGCCCGTTTACTGTGATGTTCATTGATGACCTTTCATTTTTGCTGCTAATTATCATAGTTTTTGTTTTTGGATGTTGATATCTAAGCACATTTTGCACTATGCCTGATTACGTGTTCCATTTGTTCTTGTAACTCTGCTCACTTTCTGCTAGTAACACGGTATCGTCAGCATACCTAGATCGTTTATAATTCTTCCACTGATGTTAAGTCTAGGCATTTCAACTAGTTTAAAAATTATTTCTGTGTATAGGGATAAGAGGCTAGGGGACAGTACACATCCCTACAGTACTCCTCTTTTTATCTCTATAGGCGACGAATAGTTATTTCAGTATCTAATAGACGCTACTTGTTCCCAGTACAAGTTACCGATAAGTCTGATGTCCTTTCCGTCTACTCCTATATCTTGAAGGCACGTAATTAGTCGTTTATGTTGTAAGCCATCAAAAGCTTTCTTCTAGTCTATGAAACAAACATATATATATTTTTTGTGAATTTCTATATATTTTTTAATTAACATCCTCCAGGAGATAATTGCTTGTCTGGTGCCTGTGTCTTTGCAGAACCCAAATTGCTACCTGCTCATCTATTTTATGTTTAATTCTTTCTTGTATGACCTTGAGTAGTATCTTAGTTGTGTGGCTCATTAAGCTAATAGTTATGTAATAATAATAATATTGTTCTTCTTTGTAAATCTGTTTATATGTTCATGTAATTCTTTCGAGGTGTGTTTTATTTCCAGATCCTCTATTTCTTTGCATTGTTTCTGCAACTACTCTTCTTTGGCAACTCTGCACATGTGGCGTAATTCTCTATCTATTAATATATACTGTGGAGTGTTGTTTGCTTTCTTGCTTTGAGTCATTTTACACAAGATTTCATCGGTTATAAATAATTGCTTTTTTTATTTATCTTCACTGTCAAAGTGGTATTTGCAATCTGTATACTGGTTTTTACATTTTCCCATTTTGTATTAATTTTATCCTCTGGATTTTCACTTCTATATGGTTCCATACTTTCAATGATTAGACCATCATATCTATTTTTGTCCTTTACCCAAGTATAGTGGACTTATTTCTTGTTGTTCGTCTCGTCTCATCATGTTCCTCTTGTACCTTGCGGTGTCGAGGTGAAGTATAAACATCGTGAGAGTGCCCGATTATGGGCTTCGTATATCGAATTCCCACGGACTCTGCTATTCCCTCCGTCCAACGTTTACGTGGTCGGCCTCTTCCTCTGTTTCCATCTGGTTTGTACATCATTGCTTGTTGTGGAATGCTATTGTTTCAATGCCTATATATCTACTTGAGGTGTCTTCGATGTCCTTATTCCTGGGTTTTTAAATGTTACTTGTACCTTTATGACTATAGGAATATAGTCAGAGTTGATATTAGCACAAGGGTATGTTTTGGCATTTTAAACATTGTTTCTAAATTTATTTCTAATCAAAATGTAGTCAGTTTGGTTTCTTGTCCTATCTCCAGGACTTCTCCACGTAAACAAGTTTCCTAGGGTTATGTTTGGAAAGTGTGCTGCAGCCTATAAGATTGCTTTCTTTACAGAACTGTATCAGCAGGTCTCCTCTGTCGTTTATGTTTCCTATATGTTTCCTAGTATCTGCTTATATTTATTTTTTCCAACGTTTGCATTCATGTCCCCCATAGCAATTAGGACCTCTGATGATTTTACAACTTTCTTCTATCAGTTATCAGTTATCAGTCGGGGTACTTCATTGCACTCCGGACAGGTGCATAGGTGCTTCGACCCTCCCTGTCGTAACAAGTGTCGTCCCTGGGGTGAGGGGAATCAACACCCACATTCTTTTAACCCCATATCATTATCTTGAGGATCTGTCTGGTCCACAACACCCGTCAGTCCTTGGATCACTCTCTCTATCTCTCTCTTTCTCTCTTACCACTGGACCATGCCCCCTCTCATTCTTTTCCAAAACGTACTACACAACTCTAGCGTCTAAAATAATGACAAATTAATTTAATAAAGGAAAGTGTCAGGTATGTGCAAAGTGTATGTGTAGAATGTCTGTCGTATAATCTAGTGTATATGCAGAATCAGACAGAACAGCTCAGGATCAAAGTCTGCTTCATCACAGTACTGG
Source organism: Cepaea nemoralis (assembly GCA_014155875.1). Lineage (NCBI taxonomy): Eukaryota > Metazoa > Mollusca > Gastropoda > Stylommatophora > Helicidae > Cepaea > Cepaea nemoralis. The sequence continues at coordinate 9,480 of JACEFZ010004329.1, read as the reverse complement.
CCACACAACAGCACCATAGATCAAGTACCGAAGGACCTCACCAAATGATGCGTCTCTCCGGTCAGATGACGACTTCCTCCAGTAGCTCTTGGATAGTCCGGATGCCTGGTCATCAATAGTGGATATAGTCCAGTACTGATCATGAATCTGACACACACAGTGTAACTAATATGTCACTAAAAGTTATGTGCTCTGATAGCACTTGTACAGTAAAATAATGTTTACTGTCAATTTGAAACTAAAAGATAGTAGTTAATTTCTCACAGGAATTCACCAATTGGAAAACACAATGTTAATTTTCAAGTTCTCTATATAACTACGATTGTTCCTGTTATTGGTGGTATTGTAAGTATCTTCACTCTACTATGCTGATAACTACCACTGAGGAATCACTCTTAGATGATCATCGGTTCCCGCTCATCAGAGGCCAGGTTCTTGCAGATCCTCTGGGTTATGGGTCCAGTGCAAAGCCCACTGAGTAAAATTTTCCTTCAATGTTCGAGCCATAATCATCTTCTATGACTGTTCTGCTAGCTTTTAGGAAAACATAGTGGAACCATATATTTATTCCTGTTTCAAATCGAGACTACTAAATTACACAATGGATAAATGTCCGCCGATGTAAATCAACATAAGACACTGTAGTCTCTCTCCATAATCAAACCCTGAATATCACACACGTCTTTGTTGCTTCACAACATTTAGTCGACTCTCGCCAAAGTTGTTTGTCCAGACTGTTTTAATACTGTGTCTGAAGTCTGAATGACTTCACAAATCTGACTAGACACCAAGCGTCGTGAAGCTATTATTTTCTCTCCTTTGTCGACTCGATGTAAACAACCGGCTTTGATCTGGGGAATTGTCCCCGGTACTCCAAAAAGTCTTGCCGGCTTGTGATCGGGAGACCTGTTTCCCCCACAACAAAAGATCTTGCAGACTCCCGTCAGAACAGTCTGTCTTCAACATCAAAGAATGGCGCCCGACTGTAGACGTATGGCGCGACAGTCTTTCATCTATCGACAACTCCAAGAATTTCCTCGACACTCCCCCCCCCCCCCAGCAAATGCATCATCGTCCGCTGGCTAATAGTGCCAGTTCTGCGTTGGTTGACGAGGCACCTCGTTTTCCCGATGTACCTATCGTGTCTGGCCGTGCCAATTCTTACTCCCAAGTCTTTCATCCTGGACAGCGATGTTGATTCACTGACTTCAAAGTCCTCTGTTCTCGAGATATCTTTAAGGACGTTAATAACATCTGCGCGATCCATGAGCTTGCTATCTGCAGGAAGTACAGAGCAAGCCACTTTATCCGCTCGTTCATTTCCCTGGACTTTCGCATGTTCCGAGACGGAGATGAAGGTGACATTGCGGAAAACAGACTTCCACAGCGAATTAGTCCACTGGCGATGTACAGATCCAGCTTCGACCTTCCGAATAATGCTCATTGAATCACTTAGTACACACACTTTGGTATAATGATATGATTCTAGCCATGGGAAGGCCTGTGTTACTGCCATGACCTCCATCGTCATGCTGCTCGTGGTCATAGAGTGGGCACCACTGGATTCTTGAGCGGTTCGGCCCGCTGAACGGGCTATAAATGCCCATTCACTTCTCTGCTGCTTTACAACAGATCCATCTGTATAGATGAGCATTCCGAGGCTATCTGGGTGTTCATAGATGAGCACCTTGCCCTCTTCATTGACAGCGGCAGGATTCTGCTCTCTACACCGTCTGTCGGGTGTGATAATGCAGGAGAAGGTACACTTATAAGCTGGAGCCACCGGCACCCATTCCTTACCAGGGTTCATACTGGTTGTCGTATTATATATGTATGTGTCGTCCCTGGGGTGAGGGGAATCAACACCGACATTCTTTTAACCCCATATCAATGTCTTGAGTAACTCTCAGCTTTCTGTCCACAACACCCCGTCAGTCCCTGAATCTCTCTCTCTCTCTCTCTCTCTCTCTCTCTCTCTCTCTCTCTCTCTCTCTCTCTCTCTCTCTCTCTCTCTCTCTCTCTCTGCTACTACTGAACCAAGCCCCCTCTCATTCTTTTCCCAAAACACAATACACAACACTGGCTCTAAAAAAAAACAAATTAGTTTAATAGAGAAAAGTGTCATGTATGTGCAAAGTGTATGTGTAGAATATCTTTCGTATAATCTATTGTGTATGTAGAGTCAGACCGAATAGCTCAGGAGAAAAGTCTGTTTCATCACTGTACTGGCCACACAACAGCACCATATATGATGGACAGAAGACCTCACCCAAATGATGTGTCTGTCAGGCCAAGTGTCGACTTCCTCTGATAGCTCTTGGACAATCCGGATGCTTGGTCATCAATAGTGGAAACAGTCCAATACTGATCATCGATGTAACACACACAGTGTAACTACTCTGTTCATAAAAATTATGTGATCAGAGAATCCTAAAAATACTGTTACTGTCACTTTGGGAAAACTGAATGTTAGTATTTAAATGTTCATATGAATTCCCCAATTGTACCACAATTTGTTAATTGGTAATGATAGGAATTCACCAATTATAACTCAAAATGTTAATTTTCCCGGTATTTATATCTACCAGTGTTCCTGGTACTGGTGTTATTGTCAGTGTCTTGATTTTACTGTGATGTAAACTATCACTCAGGAAACACACTTAAATAACCATCGTTTCCTGCTCAGCAGAGGCCAGATCTCTCTGGGTTATGGGCCCAGTGCAAAAGCCTCTTAGTAAACTCTGCCTTCAATGCTCGAGCCATGACCTTTCTTCCAGCTTCTTGGTAAACCAAGTGAAATCTCTTGAAGAGAGAACACATCTGGTGAGAGCAACCCGATTCCGACCTTTATTAGGTGAGTGTAGGCCGACGGCAGAACTCAGATATATAACAGAGAACCAACCTCTGTCATAAGGCCGAGGAGCTCATCACATCGGTCTGAGTCGTGGTAAGACAAGGAAAGACTAAAGGAAAAGGGCAGAAACCCAGCAGATGCCCTACTGGAAGATCCTTCTATTTGACATTTCCCCCATCCCCTCCAACCATCCTCAATCTCCCTAAATATTATCCCACTACATTGTCCTTAACTCACTGAGTTAAATGATATCTAACACCAGCTAGTTTATGCAACGCGATTGGCTACTGTTGCCGACGCTCTTATAATACGTTCTGTCAACGCACATTACTACACTCGATTCCTAAGAATAATCTAATGTAGGTTTATTTTATTAATTACCATATATTTATTCCGGTTTGAAAATTGGGACTACTAAATCACACGAAGGTAACATGTCCGCTAATGTAAATCGACAGAAGACACTGTAGTCCCTCTCCAGAATCGAACTCGGAATAACACACACGTCTTAGTTGTTTCACAACATTTGGTCGACTTCCCCAAAGTTGTTTATCCCACCGGTTTTAATACTGTGTCTGAGTGACGTCACAAAACTGTCCAGACACTAGACAGTCTAGAAGCTATATTTCTCTCTCCGTTTCCGACTTAATGTCAACAACTGACTAGCTGTTTCTTTTATCTGGGGAATCATCCCGGTACTTCAAAAAGTCTTACCGGTCTGTAATCTAGAGAATTCTTGTCCCCACAATACAAGATCCTGCCGACCTATATCCCGACAGCCAGTCTACCACATCAAAGGATGGCTGCCGCCTGCAGATGTATGGCGCGTTAGTCTTCCCTCGATCAACCACACATTAAACGATGCCGGCTGTTTGTAGACGTTTGGCGCAACATTCTATCATTGATAGACCTCCAAGATTTTATGTGTCACTGGTAAGACTGCAGACCTGTCTGACGACATCTTCCGCCCGATCCATCCATTATTTGCACCTCTTTAGCCTGTCACCCTTTTCTCTGAATATAGCTTGATGCAGAGGGTGCTGCTCATATGCACTTAATTTTAAGTATGCACGAGCTCTCCAGATCTTGATCCTGTGGTTCACTGTCGGGAAGTCAAGGAGGTATCTCATTGCTACACAACTGGTGTCTCTCGTGCAGCCCAAAATTATGCGAGTGGCTTCATTTTGTACCTTTTTAAGTCTTGCAATCTGTGTAGTGCTGACAGTGAGGATGGCCAGGGCATACTCGATGCGTGAAAGCACCAGTCCTTGGAACAGAAGTATTAGCAGTCTTTGCTCAATATTGGCAGTCGCCATGACTCTCATTGCTGATAAACCTTTCCGAGCTTTCGTTATTACATAATCGGCATATTCTCTGAATGACAGGCTACGATTAAGCCTCACGCCAAGATATGTCATCGACTAAGTTCTACTCAAAATATCCCCATCCATTCTCACTGCTGGCAGGTCTGTGTTCACAATATGGTTGTTTAGCGAAAACCATGTAACTATGCCTTTGCAGGGTTGCCAGGGGCACTGGCATCAGCACACCATAAGTAAATTCGATCTAGTTCGCCCTGCATATCACTGGCATTCTCCTGTCTATCTTGACACTGTCGATACATGAGAATGTCGTCAGCAAATTACAGGGTCCTACCTCTCCCGTCAAACTGTTGTTCAGTGATCGGCACTGTATACACGTTGAATAGTATTGGTGACAGTTGTAAACCTTGCGGCAATCCTGGACATATCGTTATCTACTCAGAAGACCAACTCCAACATCTTTGCACCACCTTCCTTTGGAACTGGACTGCAGCTATCCATCGTATAAGGTGAGGGTACACTTTCAGTCTGAAGAGGGTTTGCATCAAGTGCTCGAAGGATACTTTATTGTATGCGTCCTCTAAGTCTTCTCTGTCCTGAAATTCATCGTAATCGTCTTGTGCAAAGACTGCCGCATTCATTCATGACTCTTTGCTACGTCTGTATCCTCCAAGTGTGGGCGGAAAGCAGCCAAGTTGTTCCAAGTCAGAAGCACGTCTTTGTGCTACAATTTTCTCCAGTAGCTTGCCAGCAGTGTTCTGCATCGTTCTAAATCTGTAGCCGCTTATCTTGGAATGGTTTTTGTTCGGTTTTGGCAGCGGCAGCAAGTAGCTGTGTCGCCATTCCTCTTTGATCCGACCCCTTTGGAAACTAGTGTTGAATTATCTAGTCAGTTCTTCCGTGTCATCGGACATGATTTATGTCACCATATCGGTCCCGTCTGGGCCTGGGGCGGTGTTAGGTGATTTCTTGAGCATCGCACGTATTGTCTCAGCTGTGATTATGTATTCTTCGCCAGTCCCGACCCCCTCGCACAACTGAGAGAGTGTCGTTGTGGTAATCTGTCTGGCAGTCTCGTCTTTCTGGTCAGTCTGCTCTATGTAGCGTGCAAGAAGGGCCTTACCTTTATCCGCATCCGCTTTTTTCCATGTTGTATATTCCTTGAAAGTCTGGAATACCCCTACGTTGTGAAGCACCATCCATGCTCTTATGGAGGCGCCAGAATATCGTAAGAGATCGCTTGGAGCACACCTTCATGCAGAACTTGTCCCATTTCTTGGCCTTGGCCTGTTCGGAGCAGGATTTGGATAAAGTCATTGTCCTATGGACCTTAGTCTTCAGGTTCGCCAACTCACACTGTGACATGTTAGCTTTTTGCCAGTCTTTGACAGTCTGCCTCTTTCCCAGCCATGCCTTCTCGACCTCTCCATTCCACCATGGTGGTTGCAGCCATCTTTCTTGTTTCCTTCGGGAGGAAGTTAGTTTTCTTCTTCTAATTTTGCTTATGGCGTCTTGACCAGTGTTGTCATACATTTGTCTTGTTTCCTTGACTTCTGACCTTATATTTCTCGATCAGGATGACACAAGGGTAGTGCGATGGTGGGCGACACCAGGGCCAAGTCAATGACACTGTCAGAATCACCTGGTCGAGTGGCTAATCTAGTTACCTTCCCATCATTCAGACAGACTAGGGCAGCAGATGCCAGGGCGTCTCCCAGATCTTCTCCCTGTCTATTGGTGATGCTATTTCCCCACTGACTGCCTCTGTCATTGAAGTCTCCACAGTAGAGGATATCGAACAAACTCTGCTACTGTCGCACGTCGACCTTCACGTTACGCGCAAAGACGTTCACGATTACAAGCTGCACTGACGTCATTATTCTTAATGTCTGCACTTGCAAGGCATCACTCTTCCACGCGGCCATATCGATCTCAGACACCAGTATGTCGTCACGGACCAGAATGACCTCTCCGAAGTGCCGCCTGTAATAGAAGCTCTGAAACCCCGAGACATTAACTATTCCGTCGCCGAAGTGTGTTTCCTTTAATACCATAATATCGTTTCCGTAGAGTAGTTTTTCAAGAATGGGTCGGCGTTGACTAAATGATGCACAGTTCCAGTACAGTACACGAACGTGTCTGATGCCCAATCTGTCACATTTTAACCGAGTTCTGCGTGCGCCTGCTCTTTTACCACGCTATATCCTTGCCAGTCGTCGCCTGGCCGTCGTGTTTGGCTTAATTATCGCCACCTGGCGCCAATAACATGCCGAGTCCGAGCGCGAGTGCACGAACTCCGTTGCACGGTCCGAACTCCATTCCACCTCGAAAACACACATAAACCACAAACATTTAGGGGGGAAAATTCTTCTAGCTGTTCATCACTATAATCAGTTGTTGCAGCATATGTCTGTGTGTTTCTGTGTGTTCTTTAAAATGGTATGGGTAATCAACACTGTTGTATTGATTTAACATATGGACATTCTGACTTAACAGGCGGAATATAGAACTGATACTTTTGAAACGTGAGTCTTCAGACACCCGTGATGAGTTACTTGAAGTCAGAATAAAGAATAACTGAATATGCAGGGAAGTGATAGAAAAACTCAGTGCAAAACGAATAATGAGGAAAGAAATGACAAAGAGAAAGACAGGCTAATGTGGTCACATCACACCTCATTGCAATGTACTGAAAATATAATGAAGGGGAACGCCGAGCGCTAACAAATTAGAGGACGTCAATGATACAAGTGGACATTAAGATAGTGTCAGGATAAGAAATAGCAGAACTTACAAGGAAGCTCAAGATCGAAACTGCTGGAGATCCACCTCTTACCAGCTCTTGCAGCTGTATTGGGATAGGGTGGATACATGTATGCTTAGTGCAGATAGGAATGCTTCAATTCAATAATCAAAGATAGGAAGTATATGTTGGGTATGCTGGTGTGTTGGGAAACAAGCAGGGGAATAACGTGGCTGGGTCTGCAACTCTAAGTGGAGTATTGGTTCTCGGTAAGCAGATGTGGTCACGCCGCTTTGGGATCATGTGTTCAATGTGGAAGAACAACATATTGCCTGGAGAAATTTATGAGGCAGGCAGCCAGCCACACGAGTTGCTGTCTTAGTACTACGACGAAAGGCAATACGGACACATATTCAGATAACATCTAGTGTCAATTGTATATGGACTGTTTGCTGACTGGTGAATATGAGGAAGGTGTACACATTGAAATGTCCGGAGTTACTGTGATATCGGTTGTTTACTCAAATCAAAGCCGCTATCTTCGATATGAACCTCCAGGCACTTGTTCGGTTTTTAGCACAGTGCCATCTGTGTAGACTATTATTTTCCCTGTTGGAGAATTTAAAAAATAACACCAAATATATCATGAATCAATTGTTGCACCTCTAATTCAACGCTGTCTGCTGGCCAATCCCTGCTCGCCCGGCCCTATCTGATTATGACCCTTCACAGGCCTGATATTTTCTATGGCATTCTTAAGCACTCCTCTCCTCTCCGAATGTTTAAACACCTGCACACATCTCTAACTGTGTCGTCTGCCTGAGGTATCCGTGATTTTCCTCTATTAGTCTGTTTCCCTCATCTGCATCCAGGGCTTTTAGCAGGAGGGGTTAGTATCCTCGGCCACATGGAGATATGGTTTAGTCTGCTCTTACTTAAGCCTGTTCGCAATTACTGGCAATGCTGGGATGTATCTCATACATAGGCGACGTGCTCTGTGTGCATCCCAGGGCCACATGCATTGCTTCATTCTATATTCCCTCTAGTTTCACTCATCATAATCATATGCCATGCTGATAAGCGTGGGCCATCTCAACAGAGTCGTGGATCAGCTCAGTGATCTTGTATCGATCATATCACGTGGCCAGGCCATCAAGATATTTACTTTTCTTCCTTCCCCTTGATCTTTCCCCCTCAATCTTGCCAGTTGACAGCAAGTTCTATAATTTATTTTATCTCATATCATGTCCGAAAGGTTTGACTGTCTACGTCGTTTTTGTCGAATCAGTTTTTGGTTTTCATTTGCTTCTTGTAGCACTTGGTCATTGGTTTTTCTGTCTGCCCGTTGTATTCTTTGGATTTTTCTGAGAAAATATATGTTCACAGCCATTAGATGTTTTTTTTTAAATTGTATGTGCTCATTGTCCACGCTTCACATCCACACACAACTACAGATTCAATTTAGAACTGCAACATTCTTTTTCTCGTTGCAATTGGCAACTTTTTATTGGTTTCACTAGATTATTTTATGGCCTCGTATTCAGAAAACTGATTGAAATAGGAGTGGTGACTTTTACAATTAAAGGAAACCAACTTTGTGGCGCTCGGCACATGGTTAATAAATTAGTCGAAACAAGCTAGAAGTAGAATCGGTTAGCTTTAATACAATACGATCAAAGGTGACAAAATGGACGGCGCGGCTTAAGCCTCCATCACCACACAAACCGCAAACATACACTGAAATCCGTACATGACAATCTACACGAAACAATATATTTATATGTACAATATATATATATATATATATATATATATATATATATATATATATATATATATATATATATATATATATATATATATATATATATATTGGATTATATTGGATACACTGTTGGATTATCGCGATTGTGACAAATATGACATTATTCCCAAGGGACTGAAGAACAACCAGAAATAGTGACAGACAGTAATAACAATAGAAACAAAAATGGATACTAGAAACATGAACAAAATACAGTGGAACTGCAGGGGCATTAAATCCCACCTCCCAGAAATCATGAAACAACTGGGGAGCCAGAACTGCATATATGCCATTCAGGACACCCACCTGAAACCAGATCAACAGTATAGGTGCCGTGCGTTCACGATAATTAGAAAGGACAGGACAGAAGCGAAAGGTGGCAGGGTTGCCCTGTTAGTACACGAACAGTTCCAGATTGTAACACATTAAACATTCCTCACCAAGAACTTGGAGTGTGTCAGTGCAACTATCACAGTGAACCCTAAAGACCTAACGATAATTAATGTATACTGTCCCAGAGGGGTAATTGAGGACGAATACACCCAAGCACTCCAAGCCAGACTTACATCAGAAGCCCTAATAGTGGGAGACTTAAACTGTCACTACGCCACATGGGGAGCTAGACAGAACGACAGAGCTGGTACAAAACTCATGGAGTTCATCGAGGACAACCATCTGGCAGTGCTCAACGATGGGACCATAGCCAGGATAGATCCCAGACGAAAATGCCAAGACACAGCCAGCCAGTGGGAAGTGA
>JACEFZ010004328.1:30000-51293 GCA_014155875.1 Cepaea nemoralis | reverse complement strand
CAACGAAGAGTTGGGGTGACGGGGTTTGTCACTAGGCACAAACAGCACAGGTAAAGGTCGCGTGAACAAAAACGGTATTTGCGACAAGAGCGGAGCATCACATTGGACAGTATCGCTGTGATAAAGACAGGATTGAAAATCAAAGATATTGACAGGTGTGTGTGTGTGCGAGACAAGCGCACTGTGTGTTCACAGGTCGACAGTTCAAGATTGGTCGACTCAGCAAATAGGACGGGTGGGTACACCAGCGTCCAGGTACTGGGGAAGTACATGTTTGGAAAACAGAGAAAATTGACATTTGCTGAATCACCGGGAGGGGTGACAGAACGGGGTGGAAACAAGAACCCTACCGCCAGAGTTGGGGAGGGTTAATGGTGGAAAGTGTGATTTTCCACGAAGTTAAAAAGAGCAGCCAGTTTTGGGGCTGAGAAGGTTGTGTGGAATGTGTTTACTAGGATTTTTCCACTCACGGTGATAAAGAGAAATTGAGGAGACATTGGGAGTCGGGGGTGGATGGAGTAAAGATACTCAGGAATTTGAATGGCCTATTGTGGTCAAGATGACTCATTGTGAATGAACAAACAAGGTTGTTTTGAAAGAAAGCCAGACTTCATGTTTCGTCTTTGTTCAAGCCCTTTGTCATCATTATTCTGTTATGAGCAAACATTTTTAACGTGGCGTCATCGCAACCATGGTCGTATTTCTTTGCCAATAAGGATTTATATATACAAGTTTAAAGCGCTGAACGTTTTCTGCCAATTTTTTTTTTTTTTTTTTTTTTTTGGTGAATCTTGTCGGGTAACGGAAATCCATAACATTTATGATACAGCAAAGCGCCATCTCCGCAACGAAGGTAGAAAAGACGTTTGGATTATTACTTTGGGGCCACCACGTCCAAGGAAAGTACAATAACGTGACGGACTGTGTCGAGACAGAACATTGTGGATAATAAATCATCTTCAATTTTTTCGACAGTTTGAACTTGTGATCACCACGGAAAATTAAGTCACCACGCAACAAATTGGTAATATCGTAGACATTTCGGAACATTTACCAATATACATTCCCAGTATATTGTGAAAAATTATTTAAAAAACAAACTTGTGGCGACGAATTAATAGGTACATATTTGTCGGCCAACCATTTGCACATTTTGTTTTCTCCCATCGTCATATGTATTGTTGTCGGGTGTTACGCAATTATTTATATGTGGTCCAGTGTTTGTCAAGAGTAGGGGAATTTTGTGTTGTTTCTCGAAGGTCGGGAGACAGGGCGAAAAGTTATTTTCTGAAGTGCACCATATATTTTCTGGGAAGAAAATCGAAAGGTCGGTTTGTTTGGTTCTGCAGGGACAGTCCTGAATTATATAACGTGCCAGTTTGTGATTAACGTCAGATCTGTGTATAGTTTGATGCTATAATGTTTTTCTTTCTTTCTTTTCGTTATATTTACATATGATATTATTTGTTGTGTTCGGATATATGTTATTATTGTGAGCTTTCGTCATTTCTACTGTCTAGAGGTCGGTGTCAGTTTACATAGTATTACGCGCACTGTGGTCGTTTCACACAAGTTTGTGGTTGTTATTGTGGTTTATTTCTGTGTGATCACCGTCTCCGTGTACTTGGCTTGTGAGTCTAACGTTTTATAGACAACACTTACTGTTATCATTCATTCGTTTTGTATATGTATATATATGTATGTTTAAATATATTTCCAGAGTTTTTTACAGCTATTGCAGATATATGTGAGGGAGTATAGGTAATTACCCCCCCCCCCCCTCCTCCCACTACCTAGTGCTTATAGAGTGACTGGGTGAGTACAGAGTGATATTTTAGCACTACGAATTTACGTACACATGGAGTGCTGGTGTACTTAGGGAAGTGACACAAAGACTAGCAGCAGAGTCTTTACATTTATAGCTGGCTGACAGACAGCAACGTGTCCACAAGTACAAGATGCCTCCTACAACGACAATATCACAAACATATCATTAACAACATCGTGATAATACTGAGTTTTACCAGCATGCGTATTTGCGTGGCAACATACAGGTGTCAGGCTTGCATATGTAACAAACCAACTGAAACGCGCACGTGCGTCTTTGAATATCAGTGTTACGTAACATTCGCTGGAAGAAAATGAGAACAAATGGATTTTACCAAAAGAATTCAACATTAAAGAAGATTTGGGTTCCACCCAGGAAAATGCACAATGTGGTGATGATGATGATTTATACATATACACAAGCATTTAATAATTTGCACATATACACAAACACTTCATGATTTATATATATACACAAATACTTCATGATTTATACAAATACACAAACATAAACTTATGTAGCCAACATGATCTCTATATAACAAACAAATTTTATAAACACAAAGACTCACAAATAGCACCTGGTATAATGGAACGATCTAGATACCAAAAGCCAAATTGATTTTATATTAACTTGGAAAAAAACAAAAAGTCACTGTCAGAGTCCGACAGGGGACCGCGATGCAGGGACATCGTTACGACCGCCAGGCGACTTAGCTCCCAGTAAGGGATGCAACAACTTCGTTGCGCCGCCAGGCAAATAGGAGTTATCGGCCTGCGAGATCGCTGGCTGACCAGCGGTCAGGCCGCCAACGCAAGTCGCATGCCTGCCACGTGACGCCACGTCAGGCAGGAGGCAAGTTGCGAACCAGGTCCAGACAGCTCTGGGACACGGAACATGACGGACGTGTGAGAAAGGCGTTGTATGGTTTCTGTATTGAAAGGCGAGTGTCTGGACATCTTGCGAGTCAGACTTGTGACTGTATTGTGGATGTAAGTTGGAAAGTATCCATTATATGTATTTGTGATCATCGTTCTGTATTTGATATGTTAATAAATCCACCGAACGATGTGTCGTTGAGTCTTACGTCAAATCACGTTGTATTTGTACTGTCTCACACTTGTTAGGAAAGCGAGCCAAGTTTAAGACCCTGACATGTGTGAACGTGGGGGCTCGTCCAGCTTTAATTTAGTTATATTTGAACGTGAATAGCTTGTCCGTGTTGAACGTTTAATTTAATTAGATTTAAACTTAAATGTGATCATGGAAGGCTCATTTTGATGGTTACTACATTATTTAAACATGTGTAAGACCATTTGTAAACGTACAATGCATACATTCTGTTTGATCCTGTAAGCGTGTAAAACATTTGTGATTTGTGAAACTTGTCACCGTTTTGACCTTGTCGACATTGTGATCTTGTCGCCATTTTGACCTTGTCGCCATCTTGTAAATTTGATGTCTATGTCCTTACTGAATGTCATCTTGATGTAAGTGATGTGTCATCAATGTTGTAGAGTGTTAAGATACTTGTAGATTGTCTTTGTGAATTGAGTTTGTGGAACGCGGAAAGTGTTTGGAAAGAAAGTAACGTGTATTGTAAAAAAATTGTTGACGGACAAACTTACGACATACAATTATACTCAACGCCATACAAACCTAATCAACACTTAGTGACAAGCAGGCACACACCAACAAATAGACGCTAATTTATCTTCTTCCAAAATAAAAGCAGGTTTTTCCGTACCATCCGAAACCTTGCCGCAGAGGTCATTTCCGATTCGAAGTAGCGACCCTACAGTGCCTAGCCCGATTTTCAACCGTTCTTCACCGCATCCAGGGCACTTGAGTATACTTTTCCTTTTCGTATACTTTAAAAATGCATTTTTAGGCACATATCGTCCATATAAACAGATTGTAAATTGTTGATTACTAACCACTTATTACATATTGTGTGTGGCTGGTATTTCATTGACATTTTTCCATCATGTCTTCATTATTTGATTTCATTGATATGGGGATAAAGTTACAGTTACATGGTGATGAACTAACACAGTGGAGTGAGCAGAAATACGCAGAATACCTACTTGTTCAGGAGAAAGCTACCGAACGTGATGAAAGGGCAGCAGAACGCGAAGAAAGAGCAGCTGAAAGAGCATTAAAGCAGGCAGAGATATCTGCCAAACAAGTAGAGGCAGACACAGCCTTAAAGCAAGCCGAATTAGAACTGACTGCAAAGACAAAGCAAGCTGAAATAGATAGTGAGTTGAAAAAGGCAGAAATAGCAGCTCAGAGTAAGAGAGAAGAACTGGAGTTACAGTTGAAGATGAAACAACTTGACACTGAGACTGCGATTAACAAAGAGTTTAAGAAATCTGAAAGACTGGAGAAAGAAAACCAGTATAAGAAATATCAAGGTATTGTACGTAATTATACCTCGGGTGACTGCATTGCAGCCTTTACCCAAAATTTTGAAACTTTAATGGAACATTATCAAGTTCCACTGTCTGAATGGAATATTGTGTACATGAGGAGTTTGTCAGGGGAACCTCTTAAAGTTATTGAAACCATCCCCAAAGACCTCAGAAAAGATTACCATTATCTAAAATCTAAGATTATGGCACATTTATGTTAGATGAGGCAGGTTACAGAGAACAGTTCAGTAAATTGAGCCCAAAACCGACTCAAACGTTCTCTGACTACCTCTGCTTAGTCCGAGATATTTTCACCAAATGGACGTCAGCAGCCAAAATTGAAAAAAGTTATCAGAGATTGGAAGACCTAATTATTAGAGACAAAATTGTGTCATCTATTCCTTCAGCCTTTGCTAAATTTTTGTTAGAGAATGAATGCTCTAGTGTGGATGAAATTGAAAGACGGGGTTCGGCTTACTACACAGCCAACAAAGATTGCTTTGCTACTGAAGATACTAACATTAACTTTGTAGCAGCGGCTAATTATGACAAACAACCCTACAGTAGGCAGAAATTTCGTAAGCCTACCTCTGAGAAGTTTTATCAGTGCGGGTATTGTAATAATTCTCATCATCAGAGTGAGATGTGTGATAAAAACCCTCGTTACAAGACGTACTTACAACACAGGGTAAATCAACGAAATCAGGAGCGTGAAACCTTCAAAGGGTTGACTAAATGTTTTCTCTGTAAGGCGTTCGGACACCATCGGAGGGATTGTGAGGGCAGGCAGATGACAAAAAAAGCAGGTGCCGCCTTGGATGATAGTTCCGCGTCTGAAGAAGAAAAGCCAGAGAAACATCCTGTGAACACAGCACAGGCTGTTGACATATTCAACACTTTCTATTTCATATTTAATACTTTCTATGAAGATGGTATTTTAAATGCGGTCATACCATCCCTATTGCCAATGAAGAAGCTAATTCGGTAATAGGTTCAAAGGGCAGAATAAACATCCATCACGGATATGTAAATGGCAAATATGCTACAGTCCTTCGCGACACAGGAAGTACAATTATTGGCCTGAAAAGAACGTTCATATTGCCTACAGATTACACAGGCAGGCACGTAACATGTAGAACATTCTCAGGCAATATTGAGAGATACCCATTAGCATGGGCATATATTGATACACCTTTCCTCACTGGGAAAGTAAAGTGCGCTGCACTAACCAGTCCAGTTTGTAATATAATTATTGGTAATTTACCTGAGGTAAATGATAAACCTCATGACATAACATCTTCATGTAATGATGATACCATAACATCACCATCAAATGTCATCATTGAAAATGTCACACCACCTATTGATTTTAATGTAGCTAATGTAGCACTAAGTTCTCATGACATCATTGAAACTATTGTTCCATCATCATCATCTGATATCATTGAGTGTGTGAACGCAGTAACAAGAGCTACTGCTAGAGTGCAAGATGAAGTAAATCAAACTGAGGCGATACAATTGCTCAGCCCAGTTTCACTACCTACTAACACCATGAAGGAAGCATTTGTAACAGCCCAAAAAGCTGATCCTTCATTGTCAAAATACTTTGACCTGATCGGCCGAAAGCCAAAAGTAACCAAGAATGCAAAATGGCATTTTGCGATGAAAAATGACATACTCACTAGGTATTACACCAGAGGTGACAATACCACAGAGCAAACTGTTTTGCCAACTAGTTATCGCAAACAAGCCTTACATCTTGCACACGATATACCTCTTGCAGGACATATGGCATACGTTAAGACCAGATCAAGGTTATTGACACAATTTCACTGGCCAAAATTTTGCAATGACATTAAAGAATATTGCAGAAGTTGTGACACCTGCCAGAAACTGGTTAAAAAAGGTAAACACCCACAGGCAAAGTTACAAGTTACCGACTTAGCCAGTCGACCTTTTGAAAAGCTATCGGTTGACATAGTGGGCCCTCTCAGTCATACAACAACTAGAGGGAATAAATTTATTCTAACGGTCATTGATCAATGTAGTCGCTGGCCAGAAGCTATTCCGTTAAAGAACATAACTGCCAATGAAATAATGGAAGTGTTCTTCCATATTTTTTCTAGGATAGGGTTTCCAGATACTATCCAATCTGATAGGGGCACTCAGTTTATTGCCGCATCCACCCAAGCTTTCACCAAAATGCTGGGAGTTAAGCAGTGTTTCAATTCCCCCTACCATCCTCACAGTAGCGGAGTGATAGAAAAATTTAACGGGGATCTTAAGCACATGCTTGCAAAAGTGACGCAAGAACACCCCAACAACTGGGATGTATATCTACCAGCTATTCTTTTTGCTTATCGCGAGGTACCACATGCTAGTACCGGTTTCTCTCCTTTTGAACTTATCTATGGTGCCAAACCACGTGGCCCATTGACCATTTACCACCAAATGTTAACTGACTCTACACCAGTACTTAAACCCATATCATCATACTCATATGTGACATCATTGCGTGAAAGAATCATCAAATCTTGTGTTATTGCAAAGAATGCACTAAAACTATCTGGTGCTACTTATAGACAGTATGCTGACAAAGGTAACAGACAATAACATTGACACCTGGACAGGACATTCTTCTTCTGCTACCTCGTGACAGACACCTTCTGACTGATTCTTGGCAGGGACCTTTTAAAGTGACAAGACAGATTTCACCTGTAGACTACGAGATCCTTATAAAAAACAAACACAAAATATTTCACATAAATATGCTAAGACCATACCACAACAGAGACGACGAACAAGACGATACAACAGCTTGTACAGTGATAATAGATCACGAAGACGACGATGCTAGTGACGAAATTCCAACACCTGCATTAGACACGACAGACTGCTTGAAGGAGATCAAAATCAACCCAAATTTAACTCAAGCAGACACAGACAGTTGCAAACAACTTATACAACAGTACAACACCATCTTTTCCAACAACCCAGGACAAACAGAATTAATACAGCATCACATCGCACTCACATCAAACACACCCATTAGATGCAGACCATACACCATCCCATTACATTACAAAGAACAGTTACATCAAGAAATCATCAACTTAGAGAAAAATAACATCATAAGACGATCCCAATCAGACTACTCATCTCCCATGGTCATAGTACGCAAAAAGGACAATACAATAAGACTGTGCATCGACTACCGAAAACTGAATAAAATAACTGTTCTAGATCTTGAGCCTATGGCAAACACTGACGATCTTCTGACAGAACTGACAGACGCTAGGTTCTTTACGACTGTAGACATGGTTAAAGGTTATTGGCAGATTGCTGTAGACGAACAGAGCAGACATCTGACAGCTTTCGCCACACCTTGGGGACTGTACGAATGGTGCAAACTTCCATTTGGGCTTGTTAACGCCCCAGCCACATTCGTACGTATGACACGACTACTGCTAAGAGACATTCCTAACATAATTTGCTATATTGACGACATATGCATTCACACAGAGACAATGACGGAGCACATTAAGACATTAGACCAAACATTTGAACGGATCAAACAGCACGGACTGACAGTGAAGCCTGCAAAAGTAGACATAGCCTACCAGGAAATATCATTCTTGGGTTACAAAATATCCAATGGCTTTGTCACGACAGACGATAAAATTGTGTCCAAGATACTAAAACTCTCACTTCCGACTACTAAAAAACAAGTCAGAAGTTTGCTGGGCCTAATCAATTACTATAGGCAATTTATTCCTGATTTTTCGGAACTGACCGAGGTATTTACTAATTTACTAACAAAGGATAAACCTGAGAAAATTGTACACGATCAATGCCTAAAAATCGCATTTCATAAAGTGCTATCATGTTTTACCGATAAGAATAAACAGAATCTTATCCTTAAATTGCCCGATATCCATTTACCTTTCAGATTACGCACAGATGCTAGCTCCGTGGCGATTAGAGCAGTCCTGTTGCAGGAGTACAACAACATCCTCCACCCAGTTTATTTTGTATCCCGGAAGCTGAAAGCCCGAGAGCGGGCATGGTCCATTCCTCAATTGGAAGCCCTAGCTTTAGTAGTAGGTATCACCAAATTGTCTAGATTTCTTCTAGGACGCCATTTCATCGTAGAATCGGACAGCAGCCCCTTACGATGGATGAATTCAGGTGTGCCATCGAACCATATGATTAGCGCGTTGGTCTCTGAAACTTCAAGATTATAGCTTTGAGGTTCGACATATCCCAGGCAGAACCAATTCAATTGCCGATCTTTTGTCACGTTGTCCGACCGACCCAGTGAGCACCAATGTCTGAGTGCAGTATGTAGAAATACACTCAGACCGACACAGCCATTTAGCAGTGAATCGTGGTTTTCCATTCACAAAAAGCTGTGTAATGTCTACAATATTGTGATAGGGATTACTCCCATTATATATAGTGTTCGTATTTTACTAGTTCATGTAGTGATTGTCGTGTATAAATGTGTAGTATGTGGTAGAAAGCGAACTTTATTAACTGTATATATTACGTACAAGAACAGTGTCACATTCGCACTTACCTGAAGCGAATTATCCAATCTGACAGTGACAACTTCGTGTTGAATCTTCCAGGAACATTTTAATTACGAGTGTGAAAGTAAAAACTGAACAGTGACGACTTTTCTACACCTCTGCAGTGAACCGAAACCTTTAGTGTTCGACTGAAACATCTAACACATGAACATTCGATCGTAATCCAGAAGATTGTGTACCGAAATCCAACACGAACTTTGAGAACATTGTTCCTTCCTTAAACTACATCAAACCGGAACAGGTGTGTCCTACAAGCTTTACCATCAGCTGTTTTTAGTGCTCGTGTGTACTTCCGGATTAATTAGAAATTTAGAACAAAAATAGCAGACAACATATAAAAGGTTAAAAAGTTTTGACGATTCTAAAATGTTTAGGATTCTATAAAATTGAATACACGAATTGTGTGTTTATTTATTTCTCTAATGTAATCTTAGAATCATATCTTGATTAACGTATTCATATTACCGACTTTTTCTCGTTAATATGAAGAAACGTCAAGCAATGACACTAAGAATTAAATAGTTATTGTAAATTATTGTGTTTCACTAATGTATGAATTACTTCCCTTCCATTTATTGTTATTACATTTTCACACAAAGGGCCATAATTTGAAATGTATATGCTAATGTGAGTGTGTAATATAACATGTTGTTGTTAAAGTGTTGACACCACAGGCAAGCATCTACTGGGCATGGCAGAGGGTTGCCAACATTGTATACCAACACAATAACTCCTGGCCAAGTAGGGACAGGGTTTGAGTGTTTTATACGACTTATATAAAGTTGTATTTCAGTCTCGCGAGATGGTTTTTGTTTCAAGAACCATATTATTATTTTTTTTCAAATTGCCTTGACGTAGATGCGTGAAGCTGGTGCTACTGATCCGACTGGGTGATAATACGATTGAGGTAACCAGCCATCGAGAGGGTGAAGCCTGATATGTGTTAAACATGAAGCACCACATGTCTTTGTACCCAACTCCCAGTTCTTATATATTTCTATGCCATGTGTGTAATTTTGATAACGTTGTGTATAACAATGGGAAGGTAGACTCTGACAAGGGCATAGTATTAACCCAACAGGTACAGACATTAGACATGAAAGACGACATCTTTCATGGATTTTACCGGGGGAGCGTGTCAGAGTCCGACAGGGGACCGCGATGCAGGGACATCGTTACGACCGCCAGGCGACTTAGCTCCCAGTAAGGGATGCAACAACTTCGTTGCGCCGCCAGGCAAATAGGAGTTATCGGCCTGCGAGATCGCTGGCTGACCAGCGGTCAGGCCGCCAACGCAAGACGCATGCCTGCCACGTGACGCCACGTCAGGCAGGAGGCAAGTTGCAAACCAGGTCCAGACAGCTCTGGGACACGGAACATGACGGACGTGTGAGAAAGGCGTTGTATGGTTTCTGTATTGAAAGGCGAGTGTCTGGACATCTTGCGAGTCAGACTTGTGACTGTATTGTGGATGTAAGTTGGAAAGTATCCATTATATGTATTTGTGATCATCGTTCTGTATTTGATATGTTAATAAATCCACCGAACGATGTGTCGTTGAGTCTTACGTCAAATCACGTTGTATTTGTACTGTCTCACACTTGTTAGGAAAGCGAGCCAAGTTTAAGACCCTGACAGTCACTTAAAAGTCGACAGGGTCAACTTCATTGCACCGGGATTTTATCCCATATGGCTCTGTCTCTTTCCGAAGCGCGGAAAGCGTCGCACAAATCACGAACTCCGAAAAATTTCACTCGTGAACCGAAGGACACGGCCCGGAATCGAACCCACAACCTTCGGAGCCCGAGTCAAACGGCTTGACCACTTCGCCACAGAGACTCCCCTTATTATTATATAAGAGACTCCCCTTATATATATTAACTTGAAATAAAAGGAAGAGAAATATATTAGATGCAAGGGCAGTGCCCAAATTAAGTATAAACACAGACGACAAAGCAGTTATTGCCACAATAAGAACCAACAACAACAACAACAAAGAAAGTGAAGACCAGACAAATATATGCCATGCGAATCAGTTAAATTAAAGAAAAACCTCAAAGACGAGGTAGTGATGAAAAATTATGAGAAAGAACTAACTGAAATCTTTGTAAAATTACCTATAGAAAGAACAGCAGTGGAAGAAGAATCGGAGATGTTCAAATTAAGCATTTTACATACTGCAAAAATAACGCTTGGAACCACGAAAGAACGCAAAATATGGATAAAGAAAATAGCAAGTTGGTGGAATGCAGGAGTAAAAGAAAAGCTGTAAAAGAAAAAAAAAAAAAAGTAAAAAGTGTAAATGATTACATAGAATATAGAATAGCAAGAAGACATGTGAATAGAATAGCTAAAGGGAGAAAAACAAAAAGACTGGGAGGAATATGGAGAAACCCTAAATAAAAACTACAATGAGGCAACTAGAAACTTCTATAAAAAGATCAGTGCAATGAGAACTAGAGCAGAACCCCTTGACCCAACTGAAATAATTAACAGCGAAAAAGGAGGAACCAATAAGTGAACAAAAAGCAAATTCTAAAAAGATGGAGGCAGTACTTCGAACAACTTCTCAACATTCCATCAGATGCCACAGGAATTCAGGAAACCGACACGGATGTCATCGAAGAACTAGAACCAGACATACTGATAGAAGAAATAGGAGAAGCCGTCAGATTATCCCCATTGAACTAAATCACATTGACAAGACGAAATACCAAATGAACTAATTAAAGCAGCAAGAGAAGTAGGAACAGCATGGCTACATAGACTATTTAACCATGTTTGGTAGAACAACAGACAGCACGTGACTGGGGAAATGCCATAATTATTCCAATTTGGAAAAACAAAAGCAGTAAACGAGACTGCACACAATACAGAGGCATTTTCCTTTTGAGTCATACTGGGAAAATATTTTGCAAAATTCTTGAGAAAAGATTACAAACTACAATTCAACCCCAGCTAAGTGAAACGCAACTTTGATTTAGGAAATCGACCAAGAAAAGGCATTTGATAGAGTAGATAGAAACAAGCTGTGGAAAATCCTTTAAAGATATGGAGTAAGTACACATTTAACAAACTTATGTAGAAGCCTATAGCCCAACTACTAGTAGTAGTTAGTAGTAGTAGTAGTAGTAGTAGTAAGTAGTAGTAGTAGTAGTAGTAGTAGTAGTAGTAGTAGTAGTAGTAGTAGTAGTAGTAGTAGTAGTAGTAGTAGTAGTAGTAGTAGTAGTAGCAGAAGTTTAGTAGTAGTAGTAGTAGCAGTAGTAGTAGTAGCAGTGCAGCAGCAGCAGCAGCAGCAGCAGCAGCAGCAGTAGTAGTAGTAGTAGTAGTAGTAGTAGTAGTAGTAGTAGTAGTAGTTGTTGTTGTTGTTGTTGTTGTTGTTGTTGTTGTTGTTGTTGTTGCAGTAGTAGTGGTAACGGTGGTTTTACATATTCACATTTTAGCTGACAATAACATGTACATAGAGCAACACTTACCGAATTGAGCTATGCCGTAGAAATTGTACAGCTGAAGTGACTCATACTGCACAACGTCCATATTCACTTGTGTAATTCGGTTCCATGTGGTATCTGAGGAACTGTGCTATAAGCCTAGTGCCTGAAACTACTCGAATGAGCAGAGTACATGTTTTGTTTGCCGGAAGGTAGCCAGTAGAGGATAGCTTGATCCTGACGTCATTCTCCAGATTGTATACTCGTCCACAATTGTCGCTCAAGTAAACTGAACAAATTAGTAAACAATAGAATTGACTTTCTACATCCGTAGTAACAAGTCGAGTTAATGAAAATAGTGAATAAGCAATCGAGATCCCAAATCTGTAGTTTCTAAGTCAAATTAAATAAACAACAAAAAATACAAACCTCTAAATCACTAGAAACCACACAGGTAAATAACTGTCTATTAGCTGTATAGGTGTGGCGTAACCGACCCACAAATATACATACATTGCGATGTAATTTCTACCACACCTTTAAGGTTTTGATGAAGCTCCCTCGTACATTAGTGTGACTCTTCTTTTGCCAGTTATCCCTAGTTGGGGGAATAGGCCCCTAACCAACCTACTCGGAGCCGCCATATACATTAGCAGCTCCCGTCCATGAGTTCCCCATATTACTCATTTCTATCCATACTTCTCTTCGTCGTGTGTATTTAGGTCTTCCTCTATATCTTTTGTTCTGTGGATTCCAGACAAAGGCCTTTCTAGTTATACTATTCTCAGGTTTTCCTCAAATGTTTGCCACGATTTAGTTGCCACTTCCGTAGTAGTAGTAGTAGTAGTAGTAGTAGTAGTAGTAGTAGTGTAGTAGTAGTAGTATTAAGTAGTAGTAGTAGTAGTAGTAGTAGTAGTAGTAGTAGTAGTAGTAGTAGTAGTAGTAGTACAGTAGTTGTTGTTGTTGTTTTTGTTGATGTTGTTGTTTGTCCATCAAGAATGATGATGACCATTCATTTCATCCAGTGGGGTTGAAAGTTTATGGGGCCGTGGGTTCTAAGATGGCTGATAAGGCCTATTTTGGCTCGAAAATGTTCTTTGACAATGTGGACAAAGAATGCTTGCCGTATCTTCGAGGATTTCCTGCAGTGGTTTTTCTGTCCTGCCTTTTCTTTACAGCTCTTGCAGTCCTGGTTGCCTCACACATGACTGCACCCTTGTGTAATGATGCACGCCACGAATTTCGGTCTCTGGTTGCAGTCTCCCAGGTGTCATGATGAATTCCAAAAGCATTCAGAGAGATTTTCAGAGTGTCTTTAAAGCGTTTCCTCTGGCCTCCTTGGGAGCGTTTACCACATCGCAGTTCGCTGTAAAAAATTCGTTTAGGGAGCCTGTGATCTGGCATGCGAGTCAAGTGACCAGCCCAACGAATCTGATTCTTTATCAGTAGAGTGTGGATACTGCGCATGGACGCTCTTTCTAGGACTTCAGTGTCTGGGATCTTGTCTTGCCATTTAATCTTCAGTAGCTTCTTTAGGCAGACTGTGTGGAAGTGGTTTAATTTCCTAGCGTGTCGCTGATAAACAGTCCAGGTTTCACAAGCATATAGCAGTGTGGATAATACAACTGCTTTGTAGACTTTCAGCTTTGTTTGCAGGCTTATTCCAGTTCTGTCCCATAAATTATTGTACATTCTGCCAAAGGCCACACTGGCCTTGGAGATTCTTGCATTCACTTCGTCATCAATTGTGGCAGCTTGTGTCGCAGTGCTGCCAAGATAGATGAATCGGTCCACAACACTTAGTCTATTGTCAAAGACTGAAACATAGAGGCCGGAGGTCTGCCTCAAGATAGAAGACCACCGGGAAGAGTGGTCAACCTCAAGTAGATTAGAGGTAATACAGTGCCCCGATATAAGGGCAGGGTAGGTGATAGAATGGGGGACTATTAACTAGTTCTCTCGTGAGACACGGAGACGTCGACCAGATAGTTGGCACTCTGGTCACGACAGAATCACGCCTACGTGATAGCCACGATTGCCACTCAATAGGAGACAGCTAATATAAGCGTGCTGAATGTAACGGCACGCAAAAAGCCGAAGGACGCATCAAGGTCCTTCCGCGTGCTGTGTAGCCACGCGAGTAGGAAAGTCAGACTGGGGACTGACTTCGTAGCGAGCAGATCGTTTAGTGTTGATAGGAGTTTTGTGTAGCCAAATAGATAGAGATTAGCAATAGGATTAGGAAACTAGTGATAGGCAATTCTGTGGCTTTGTGTGTGATTTGATAGCGACTGTTTTGTAATTGTAAAGAGCCAACGGCAATAAAATGTATCATTCATTTCCTCTCACACGACTTGCAAGTTTCTTGTGTGGTGTGGGAGAAGTAATCCGATGATGCCTGAAACATTGGTTGTTGACAGGCGAGGATTAATGTGGTGTCAGAAGTGTGGCTTGGACAAATGTTCAAGCTATTACACTTACCCACGGCTCTAGACTAAGGTTACTAATAGTGAATTACAGGTTTAATTTGTGTCAGTGACTGATGACGTGTGCAGACTAGAACGAGTTGCGAGCTAAACTGTGCCTATCGTGACAAAATAATGCTTATTTGTGTTTATTAAAATATTATTTACTTAAATCATGTGTTCTTCAAAGTTGTAAGTATTGATAATATTATTTTCTTTCATTTATTTATGTAATTACTTGATTTGTTTATGAATAACTATCAAATATGATTCATGGCGGAGCGATACACATGCCAGCAACATTATCGATTTTTGCAAGCTAAAAATAGCGCTGCGCCTCTGACGTATTACGATTGACAAGCAGTTGTTCTACGCCATTCGCATTCAGCATCTGATTGTTTACAAATCGTCAAGCTGCTGCCCGCCTGAATCTGTGCTTTATATTAACTATTATTTGTTTATTTAAGTTAGTAATTGAATATATTTATTTATTTAAACATTATTATTATATTTTTATTTATTTGAAAGCAGTTATTGAATTTTTTTTCGTACTTTTTCTATTTGTTTACCGTCACGATGGCACTACTTTTGGCCATGCAAATTAGACTTGGTCTGCACAACACTTCCATAGATTAAACTAGGTTAGTAACGAAAGGCATAAAACGTTAGAACGAAGACAGGACATTGACAATTTAATATTAATTAAACTATATTCTGTTTGTTCGTGGGCATGTCATTGTGATTGTACCAAATTGTCGAGAATATTATATGTCGTTTACTAATTTGTTAATTGTTGCTGCTCTGTGAACCAGGGTGAACAACAGCTGATTAGAAAACTCGTGTGTATGCCGAAGTGCCAAACGAGGTGACCTGTGTGACCGGATTGGTGTTCCTGATTCTCGGGAACATTAAGTTGAGTATACTCAATATATTTGGCATGCAATGTGATTAATAATGCATCTCTTTTTCAGCGTGTGATGCATTAGCATATTTTTGTGCTCTGTTTTTTCAGGATAAAATTTTCCAGGTTATAAACAAAGAGTACAATTTATAGTGCTCAGATAATAAGAAACATAACATATCAAAGATAAATAAGTGATTAAAGAGTTCAGTGCGGGTCAACGCTAGCCAATTACCCAACAACATGGCTACTTTAGCTGATTTCATAAAAGCAGGTAAAGAGTTGCAATACACAGGAAAGGAGCTAGAACAATATGCTGATCAAAATTTAAAGAAGCAAAAGATGCTGAGACAGCTGAACGTATACGAAAAGAAGATGCGGAGAGAGATGACCGGGAAGGACAACACCAAAAGGAGATTGCAGAACTAGCTGAGATAACAAAGCAAAAACAGTTAGAAGATGATAAAGAGATTAAACAAAAAGAATTAGAATAAGCACAACAGTAGAACAGATAAGGAAATTAAAAAGAAGGAAAGAATTAAAACAAAAGCAATTAGATCAAGAAAGAGAACTAAAGCAAAAAGAGATAGATGAAATGGCAAGAGTTAAGGAAAAACAAATACAAGTAGAATCAGAGACACAGTTAAAGATGAAAGGTATGGATGTAGACTCACACGCAGAGATCTCTGCTACTAAACTAAAAAGTCAACAAGAAGAAAATAAGTTCAACAAATACAAAATATTATCAAACCATATTGTAAAGAAGATTCCATATCAGCCTGGACAGAAAATGTCGAGTATCAGTTTAAATACCACCAAGTTCCAATAGAGATGTGGGCTATGATTTATATGAAGAACCTGAGTGGTGAGCCCCTTAAAGTGATAGAATCTATACCAACTGATCTTAGATCTAACTATCAGTACATCCATGATAGGATAATGCAACACTTTTTACTTGATGCCCCTGGGTATCAGGTTCAGTTCTCAAATTTAAAACCAAAACCTAGTGAGACTTTCATTGATTACGTCTCAAATGTTCAAAGTGTACTAGATAGGTGGCTTAAAGCAGCTAACATAGGAAAAGACTTTGACAGACTTAAAAATTTAATAGCCATGGATAAAGTCATATCCACTATACCATCTCCGTTTGCTAAATTCCTGCAGCAGTCAGACATTGAGAACATAGAACAATTCGAAAAGAAAGGCTCTGCATATTTTTCTTCAAATAGAGATATTTTTAAGACTTCAAATGACTCTGAAATAGTTTCTTTTGTAAAGGACCAACCTAAAAACTATCAGAGTAATAGAAAACCATTTCATAGAGTCGACAAGAAGGATAGGAAAGTGTCAAAATGTATCTACTGTCAACTTTTGCATGACACTTATTCTATGTGTGATAAATCGCCAAACTATCCGGCACATCTTGAAAATGTTATTAAGAAGCAACAAAACAAGAGATCTGCATACAGGCGTGCAATCAAATGCTTCTTTTGTTCCAGCTACGGCCATTATTCAAATAAGTGCCTGGGCCGCCAACGTATGAAAGCCAACAATGCTATTTTGATTGATACATCTTCTGATAGTGGTAGTGAGACTGAGTGTGAAGTTGAGAATGTATTACCTTTTAAGCAATCTGAAGATGTGTGTTGTGTGAACGATGTGTTAAGCTTTGACAATTGTGACCAATGTCACCAATTTCATGCAGACGGCAAACTTACATGTGGGCATATTGTAACATCCTCCGTAGAGAATGCAAATGCAGTTATAGCCTCCAGAGGCAATCTATTGTTTCACTCTGCAATGGTCAATGAGAAGCCATGCCGATGTTTGCTTGACAGTGGGAGCTCTATTATTGGTGTGAAAAAGGAACTTGTTAATCCAAAGGATTATACTGGTGACTCTGTAAAATGCCGGACTTTTTCTGGTAATATAGAAACCTATCCTCTGGCAAGAGCCCGTATAAACACCCCGTTCCTTTCTGGTACCTTTACTTGTGCAATACTAGACAACCCTTGTACTGATTTAATTCTTGGGTGTCTACCCCAGCTAAGGCACTGTACAGATGAAGAAATATCTGTCTGGGAGGAGAAGAATGGTTTCACTCCAGTGAACAGTGCAGATATCCTCAAACATCACAGTCCTAACAAAAGTGCTAGACCCATAACACTTGAAACTGATCAAGACGTAATGGTGCTACTACCAGACAAGCATAATAAAATGGTAACTTCATGGCAAGGGCCTTTCAAGGTGATACAAAAACTTTCAGATGTTGACTATGAAATATCGATAAACGGACACTTAAAGATATTCCATGTCAACATGTTGAAACCTTACTTTTCACGACAAGAGACAGAAGTAGAGACAGACGAACACAGTGCACCCACACCTAGTGATCAGACGACAGACATACACAACGCAACTACACTAGTTAGCGAGACTGGCAAATCCGACGATATCCATACACCTAGTGAGCTTACAGAATACGCACTTAGCACCACCACCGTACTGAATCAGGTAGACGACGACGGAATGGAACTACCTGTTCCTATTGTAGACAAGACTGCGACATTAGATAGCATACGGATAGAACAGGGACTAACAGACAGTCAACGACGACAATTAGTAGAATTAGTGACGGAGTATAAAGACATATTTTCTGACATTCCAGGTAGGACGGACAGAATCGAGCACTCCATTCTTCTTTCGGACTCTAAGCCTATCAAATGCAGGCCGTACTCTATCCCACTCAGCTATAGAGAAAGTCTAAATAAGGAAATTCTTAATTTAGAAGCTAGTGGGATCATCCAGAAATCCTACATCTGAGTACTCCTTTCCAATCGTCCTAGTTAAGAAAAAAGACTCCACAATTCGTCTGTGTGTGGACTATAGAAAGCTCAACAACGTCACTAAGATCGACGCAGAACCAATTCCTTCCTGCGAAGATCTTATTCTTGACATGTCCACCTCCAAAATCTTTTCTAAATTAGATCTTACTAAGGGATATTGGCAGGTCCCTATGCAGACTCAATCCATTCATCTTACTGCTTTTTCAACACCTTTAGGACTGTACGAGTGGCGTTTTCTTCCTTTCGGACTTCGAAACGCTCCTGCCACTTTCGTACGCTTAACTAGAGATCTACTTCATGGAGTGACGAATACAGTGACTTATATAGATGATATATGTGTCCATACTGATGACTGGACAACACACTTACTGAAACTAAGACATGTCTTCGATAGGTTGCGACTCTTCGGTCTCACTGTCAAACCGAGCAAAGTCGAATTGGGCCTAAAAGAAATTGATTTTTTGGGTCATGTCATTTCACAAGGTCAACTTAAGACTGACAATAGAATTATTACCAAAATTATGAACCTGACCATGCCTACCACAAAGAAGCAGGTCAGAAGCCTTTTGGGATTAGTAAATTACTATAGCAAATTCATACCAAACTTAGCGGAAATTACAAGTGTATTTTCCAATGTTTTAAAAGCATCTGTAAAATTAGATGTCAAAGATGCATTATTAATTTCTGCATTGTCAAAATTGAAAATCCTGTTTAGTAATGTACCAATCCTTCGCTTGCCTAATCCTAGGCTCGTTTATTATCTTAGGACAGATGCCAGCAGAATCTCCATCGCTGCAGTACTAGGCCAATTTTATGATGGCATCTTCCATCCGATTTGCTACGTGAGCCGTAAGATCACACCTGCTGAGTCCAGATATTCCATATCAGAGTTGGAAGCCCTAAGCGTCATCTATGCGGTGAGAAAGCTCCATCGATTTCTAGCGGGTGTTCACTTCGTTGTCCAGACTGACAACTCCCCAATCACGGTCATACAAAGTGGTGTGCATCGGAATGACCGTATATACAGGTGGTCGCTAATACTACAAAACTATACTTTTAGTATAGAGCATATTAAGGGTAAGGACAACATTCTGGCTGATACCCTTAGTCGACCATCTGAGGTAGAAATACCGGAGATTCCACATAAGAGTGTAGAGTAATAGATGTTAAATTAGTACATTAGAATATTCTATGTGAAATATTTTACGAATACATAGACATTATGTTCTGAACCATGTACTAAGAACAGTGAACTACCATGTGTCCGTAGACATTCAACATAAGAACTGTGCTTCGAAAACAAGTATATCACCGTGTGAACTGAGACAGCTCGTTATATACTAAGCTTCCATATGTGTGCCGGTGAACCATCTTGTATAAGCATAGAAGAACAGTGTCAGAACAGTACATAAATACAGACACGAAAATACTGGTCTACGACACAAGCGAACTCTACAGGTGCAATACCCATAGGACACAAGTATGACTGTGTAATGTATTTCATATACCCAGGCCAATTGTGTATATAGAGTATGCCTATGAAAGCAATTTCTAAACATTAAGACAACAACTGACCTGAGGTAATTGAATACCATGTATATATATATACTGATTGTGATATGTATTATAATATTTTAATATAGTGATAAATTATAGTAGATTAGATCACTCTAACATATATGTAAGATTTAGGAAATATAATAGTTTTCAGTTAGTTTAGATAGATCATTAATTCACCCACTTACTTAGCTTAAAAGTAGATTAGGATAGTAATTTAAACGTAATAACAGCTAAATATAAACTAGGATTAAATTTAGATAGTAATATTACCATTTAGTTTGTTACATTTCACTTAGGTTCATTTCACTTGAGTTCATTCCATCTTAATGAACCAGTCCATTTAACAAACGTTATCATTTAGTATTATAATTAGTTTACACCGTAATAGGATAAAAGGATTATACAAGTAAACATACATCATTTACACCATTTAGAGTAAGAATATCAATCATATATTTTTTTCATTTAAAAACATTAGTTAGAATTTTGTTATATTTCACATTACCCATGTTAGAAAGGTACATAATTTATTACATTTCACATTACCCATTTCAGAAAGGTACATAACTCATCTCACATCAATTTCATTTTAAATAATTAGATTACGTCCCTTAAATTAGATAAATATTAGGATTAATGTGGCAAAATAGATTAAAATAGGTAACACATTAAATACATATTTATAGAACTAGTATTAGGATGTCAGTATTTAGAGTATTATTTCAGTAGAATATAGTGGTTAATAATACCAGGGTACAAACCATCAACCCTTTTTCTTACATGTAAATATGTTGTAAATACATGACTCGTGCAGCAATTTACGCACAGTCATTAAGCTCAACTTTGTCAAACTGAGCCAAACTTGTACAGTGTCACTCCAAGGTTTTTAAATAATTGTGAGGGTAAAAGATGTGTGACAGAAGTAAGGGTAAAAGATGTGTGACAGAAGTGTGAAAGGGAGAGCAAATGTAAATTATACAAGAGAGAGTGAGATCAGTCAGCGGATTTTTTCTGCCGCTCAACGCGACTTTTTATTTTTGTCTGCGTCAAATGTTTGTTTTCGATGTTGAAAATGTGTTGTCGTGAATGTGTTGTGTGTAGTTTAGTATAGATCTTAGAGAAAGTATTTTAAGTCTCATAAGACGGAAACGTAGTCACGAATTAGTGTTATACACTTGTTTGTGGCCACATTTAACCGAATTATGGCACTTGAAAACTAACTTACATACACATGATAGTTAGATACACATGTTAGA
>JACEFZ010004328.1:22500-25000 GCA_014155875.1 Cepaea nemoralis | reverse complement strand
ATAGTATATGTCTCAAATCCACATGTTGCCGAGGAAAGATGTATGTTCTGAAATCCTCCATACTTTGCTTTTGGTTTTGTGTCATAAGCACGTTATGCCATGGCCAGTCTGCTTCCAGAATTGTTTTTTAATAATTTCTATTTTTTTTTTAATGATTATGGAGCATAATCGGAATAAAGTAGAGGTTATTTCAGCGCTTGATATTATTAGAAAACAGCAAGTTAAAATGGTTCGCCTCATAACTAGGCTACGAACTAACAGTATACCCACAGCAAGCAATGATGTACAGACCAAATGGAAACCAGAACAAGATGTTGACATGTAGTAAGTTAGTTAGTTTAGTTAGTTAGTTAGTTAGTTAGTTAGTTAGTTAGTTAGTTAGTTAGTTAGTTAGTTAGTTAGTTAGTTAGTCGTGGTTCCAACTTCACGGCAACGGGTTGTCCCCATATTGCTCCGTTCCTGTGCCAGTGAATATCACACAAAATGCTCCTCACTGCCAAAGTGAACAATGGAACAGACAGGAGTATCGGCAAGCCAACAGCCCGCACAGGTACACTGTGCATAATGCCGCCGCCAGAATGCCAACACAAAAGTCCTCCATGAAAAATACAGTTCATCGTCGATGGAAATGGCAGTCACCAGAAAGACTTCATTGACCCGGGTTTTATCCCATATGGCTCGGTCTCTTTCCACAGGACGACCCGCCGAAAGCGCCGCACAAAGCACGAACTCCGTAGCTCCAGCGGCGACTCCCATGAGTCTCCTGAATAATGCACTCGTGAGCCGAAAAGGCAAACCAGTCAATCCAGCAACAGCCGGCCGCCATCGTTCCGAACATGCAGTTCACGCTACACATAACCGCGGACAGATGTAAAAGCATTCCACGCGAAACTCACAGCTCACAGTGTCGCGCCACGCACTCACTCAGTAGCAGGGCGACGGTAACCATATCCTCCTTAGTCGCCTCTTACGACATGCATGGTAGGCAACAGTGTTACTATTCTTTGCTCCCCCGTATGGGCCCCGGCAACACACGGGCGGTTGACCATGTAAACGATGGGCAGTGGGAATAACAATGTTCATGAGAATCTCGACATATGAAGTTCATAAACTGGGCACTCTATCGCTGTTCATGCTTCACAGTGACACAGCAAGGTACAAGAGGAAGCTTATGAGATCAGATTAAATGATAGAGCAAAGGTCATCACATTCTGAGATGTCCAATGTCTACACTGGATAATTGTAATTTATGGTTGGTATGCGTTTGCCTTGGAACATATTGTTTTCTTTTATTTGTTTTTATTTTCAGAAAAGGGGTTTTTGTGTGAACTATAATAGAAAATTAAATGTTCAACACGGAAGATAAACATTAACACTAAATGAAGCCTCACAGCAGTTGGTGAATCTATGACTGTGTATTTCAAAGGCTATCTGTAAAGTGGGGGTTGTTTGGCAACCAATATTGCATGAACCTGTAGAAATGGATTTGTCCTTGTCAACGGCATTATCTGCTGTGACTACACTACACGAACAACAGCAAGACAACTGGATGCCAAGATTGCGACAGGACAACTGGAAATACGTGACAGATGACGTCCGCACCATATTTATCACTGTAAATCGTGTAATTATAACTGGTGTCGTGTGCCTGTTTGGCATTTCCACTAACGTTGTTAATATTATTGTTTTCTGCAAGCATAACCTAAGCAACACGGTAAATATCAGTCTACTTGGTTTGGCCGTCGCAGATCTCTGTAGCCTGGTTACTCTTGACTGGACAAGTGTGTGTTTAAATCCATTACTGGCACGAATTAGTTTGACTTTTGTACCAGAAGATGTGGAGTACCTGACAAGTGGAGGTCCCCATGCAATATTTGCTAACATCACCTGTTGGATCACGTTGGATCACCATGTACATTACAGCCGAAAGATACCTTTGTATTGCATTACCGTTAAAGATTAAAGCAATCTTATCACCTCTGAAGACAAAACTGATTGTCTGCGGTATATATCTTCTAATGATACTCTCATCCACTCCAGAATATTCCACGGTGTACCTTGGGAATGTATTCCACCTAGAGCTAAATAAAACACTGATTGGCTTAAATTTTTCTAACAACAGACACGCTGTCGAAGGGTTTGTATTCATTCTCGGAGCTGCACATGGCATAACGTCGTTTTCTATGGTCGTTATTCTAACATCTTTGTTAAGCATCAACTTACACAAGAAAAGCAAATGGAGAAAATCAGTAACGCTTCAAAGCTCGACAGCAGATGAGATGTCGAAGAGAGACAAGAAAACTATTCGGATGGTTGTTCTCATCGCTGGGTGTCTGATAGTTTGTTTCGCGCCAAGTATGACGCTTAAACTAGCTGTGTTCTGTGAACCCGAATTTAGTTTTAACGGCAAATACTCGAAACTTTTTGACGTCTCTTGGTCATTTGCCTTTTTGTTTGAATCCGTCAACGCCAGTACGAGCATCTTCTTTTACTACACCAT
>JACEFZ010004328.1:0-17500 GCA_014155875.1 Cepaea nemoralis | reverse complement strand
GCATGATCTACGCAACACGGTGAATATCAGTCTACTTGGTTTGGCGTTCTCAGACCTCTGTAGTCTGGTTACTCTTGGCTGGACAAGTGTGTGGTTGATTCCATTACTGGCACGACTTAATTTGCCTTTTGTACCAGGGGATATGGTGTACATGACAAGTGGAGGTCTCCAAGCAATATTTGCTAACATCACCTGTTGGATCACCATGTACATTACAGCCGAAAGATACCTTTGTATTGCATTACCGTTAAAGATTAAAGCAATCTTATCACCTCTGAAGACACAACTGATTATCTGCGGTATATATCTTCTAATGATACTCTCATCCACTCCAGAATATTCCACGGTGTACCTTGGGAATGTATTCCACCTAGAGCTAAATAAAACACTGATTGGCTTAAATTTTTCTAACAACAGACACGCTGTCCAAGGGTTTGTATTCATTCTTGGAGCTGCACATGGGATAACGTCATTTTCCATGGTCGTTGTTCTTACATTTTTGTTAAGCATCACCTTACAAAAGAAAAGCAAATGGAGAAAATCTGTAACGCTTCAGAGCTCGACAGCAAATGAGATGTCGAAGAGAGACAAGAAAACTGTTCGGATGGTTGTTCTCATAGCTGGGTGTCTGATAGTTTGTTTCGCGCCAAGTGTGACGCTTAAACTGGCTGTGTTCTGTGAACCCGAATTTAGTTTTAACGGCAAATACTCGAACCTGTTTCACGTCTCTTGGTCATTTGCCTTTTTGCTTGAATCTCTCAACGCCAGTACGAGCATCTTCTTTTACTACAGCATGAGCTCCAGATACAGACAAATATTTAATCATCGATTTTATATATTTTACAAGCGGTCATAAACAATAAACAGTATACTGACCAGGACCTATAAGACCTAAATGTGAAAATAAAGATCCCAAGTGCACATTTCCATTTGAGTTTTTCATAACATGCATATTTCTCCATCACAATAGCTTCTTCTTCTTCTTTCTCTTCTTATTTACCCTTCTTCTTCTTCCTCCTCCTTCTTCAATCCTCTTTAAGCGGAAGTGCGTCACAACTATTTATGCACCTGAGAGGTCAACGTGACAGGACTCCGGCAGTGTATCTGTGTTAGTTTTACTTCCTCTGGAAATATTCCATCTAAGGTCACGAGCTCTATTTACTCATGGGTAGGTCTTTTTCCAGGTCACGGCCGTTCGGCCTACTCTTTGCGATTTCTTACTGCCGTTGCATATTTAACACGATCAACTTGCACACGAGATGTTTCGAACTTATCAGATAAGGCTACACTGTCGCGGCTACCGTGAGTATAAATGCTAGTCTTAGACTCATCACGATGTGTGATGTGGTCAATATTACGCAGGCTGTGTATCTACTTTTTGTTTACCTATTTCAGGCTGGATCCAACAAGGAGCTCAGATCATTGAACAATATCCCAGCCAGGGTTTCGGACATATGCCCATCAGGCCGACAGACTATCATACAAGCCTCATCTCTACCAATGCTCTCTTCTCTTGTGACACACGAGAAGAACACATTAGGTGTATGACAAGTTCGATACTATTTCATAGCTCCGTTTTACACATGGAATTCGATTTATTATTCACACTTTTCTGCACACTACAACCATTGCAAATATATTTTGCAGGATTTCTTTTTCATTATCAGATATTGATTGTTCTTTAACGTGGAGAAATTATTCTTGTTTTGTACCGCTACAAGTTTCTATCCTTGATATGTTCTCAACACTGCCATGTATCCCTTGCTTGGAAACAAGCCACCCTATGAAGAACCGATTTGAAAACTTAGCTATGGGGTGGTTGAAAAGAAGTAGTTTCATCCACCAGACCAAACAACTCTGCAGAGAAACCATCGATCTTCCCACAGTTGGTATCCCCCTGACAACCATTCCAGAGCGAACCCCGTGGAAAGATGAACATAGAATATCGCTACAAATCCAGTCAAAAGTGAGAGGAATATTTGACAAGGAAGAACAGAACAGTGTACAGCGCAGAACAGCCACTCTCAGCTTCCTTGATGACGAATACCCACAGGACCTATGGATCCGAGTTTACACAGATGGGTCAGCACAAAATGCTGTTAGAAATGGAGGAGCGGGAGTGTACATAGAATACCCAAATAATACTAGAGACACGGCCAGAATTCCAACAGGAAAGTACTGTCATAACTATGATGCTGAAATTGAGGCAATCAAGATAGCCACAGAGAAATTACAAAATACCAGTCATGGTACACAACCTGTGGTGATATCGACAGATGCAAAATCCGTAATAGAGGCGCTCCTGTCAGGGAAATTGCCAGTTCTGAGGACACTACTTTCTGAACTTAGCAGTCAGCATAAGATCACCATACAGTGGATACCATCCCACTGTGGAGTCCCCGGAAACGACAGAGCTGATCGATTGGCTAAGGAAGGAGCAAAAGAAGAACAACCTGATGTGCCTATCACATACCACCAAAAGAAAAGAATGATCAAATCAGTCAGAAGGCCACCAAACCTTACTCAAGACGACTACCACGTTATGGACAGACCAGAACAGGTCATTCTTCTGCGCCTCAGAACAGGACACAATAGATTACGCAACCGCATGTATACAAAATTCAAGATTGGTGACTCAGCCATGTGCACATGTGGTTTGGCGTCGCAGACAGCAGAGCACATACTCCAGGATTGCCCAAACTACAACATATCCAAGCGAAACTTCTGGCCTAGGGAGACAACAGTGGAAAATAAACTCTATGGACCGCTGAATGAACTAAAAAAGACTGTTAGATTCATGCAAGAGACAACATTGCAGTTATAAACATATTTCAGGCGAACGAAAGAAGAAGAAGAAGAAGAAGAAGAAGAAGAAGAAGAAGAAGAAGAAGAAGAAGAAGAAGAAGAAGAAGAAGAAGAAGAAGAAGAAGAAGAAGAAGAAGAAGAAGAAGAAGAAGAAGAAGAAGAAGAAGAAGAAGAAGAAGAAGAAGAAGAAGAAGAAGAAGAAGAAGAAGAAACGATCATTCTGTCGGGCAGCGATTACTCTCCACTAAAGGCTCAAAGTTTCTGACTCCATTTCTGCCGTCTGTTTGAGCACGGCAATGAACAACGTAATAAGTTGCAAAGTTGTAAT
Organism: Cepaea nemoralis; assembly: GCA_014155875.1. NCBI lineage: Eukaryota > Metazoa > Mollusca > Gastropoda > Stylommatophora > Helicidae > Cepaea > Cepaea nemoralis. The sequence goes on along the minus strand of JACEFZ010004328.1, from coordinate 14,367 downwards.
AATAACTTCAAACAGTTTGGCATCAAACAAAATGCCGAAAACTTGTGAACTTGCCAACGGCGGAATTTTCGAGCCAATGGAAACTTTCACCCGGACGAATGTGTGAACTAACGCAACGCCTGGTCCAGGAAACCCGCTACTCTAAAACTACTTGCTTGTGGCAGGTAGAACAGAAACTGGAGAGAGATTCCCCAATTCCAAAAGACCTCCTGATATAAGAACATCCGTATCGGCTCAATAAGACTCCCTATGGGTGGAGACAAATTACATAGTTAGGAGTTCTCACAGAAGGCCCAATGGAGCACAAGAAAGCTACCGAACCTCAGGTAGGACCCTCACTCTGGGTACGCTTAATATTCTGGTGATTCCCTTGCCACATACCGCTCCATATTGAAGATGTCCCTTGATAAATATTATCATTGAGAACACACATGAAAAGAATCTAACACCAACTAACAAGTAAATAAACAACTCTTAAATACGACAGATAACATTATATTGAGATAACTTGGGATAAAGGGAGAGCATGTATGCTCATGTGATATAGCATGATATTACAAAACAAATAAAAACACAATTGAAAAAATGCAATAACCTCATATTAACAGACATATTAAATGTACCAGGTTTGTTAATTACTGTTTAATGTGCTTGCACGGCGAAAGAATCAACTAACACCTTTTAAAACCACAAAACTTTGCTGGTTCATATTTAAAGTCCTGTCATCTCATCGTATCATGTTCCACTTGTGCCTTGCGGTGTCGAGGTGAAGTATAAACATCGTGAGAGTGACCGATTATGGATTTCGTGTATCGATATTCCAATGGACTGCTATTCCCTCCGTCCAACGTTTACGTGGTCGGCCTCTTCCTCTTTTCAATCTGGTCTGTATATCAAGTCCTGTGATAAATGTCTAATTTCTACAGCATCCGAAGAAAAGTCCACATGTTCCCATAACACTGGAAAAAAGTCCATCACATATATGTCCATGGTGAATATCTAGGATATCTTCACAGAATGATCCGGAGAATGTCCATAGGATCTGGATCTTAAAATGCTAAGTCTGGTGTAATATGTATTTCCTTGATTGGCACAGCGCTCATTAAAAAAAGGATACCAACATGGTAGTTAGCCATTTGTCATATGTTGAGGACGATGTAAAACCTGAGAGGTCAATGAGGCTTAGAGGGTTCACGCTTGGTGCCATGACAAGGCAAATCCCAGTCATCTCTCATAATTTTTATTTTGCGCTCGCTCGCTGTGAACTCAAGCTTAGTCCATACACATTGTTTGTATAGTAGTGATAGACTGAATTTTGCGTGTTGATTAACTTTCCGTATTAACAGTGTCCCTCGCCAATCAGACAAACCCCCTCAGACTTCAGAGGTAATTGTAATTAACGTCCCCAAGTCAAGGACGACAGGTCAACATTTTAGTCCAGCTGTCCAATGTAGGGGATGAACAGCTAACCTCGGCATCAGCACACTGGATGTTTAAGAACACTGTTCTTATTCATTCCGCCATATGGACCTGCGTCTCTCATAACTGACTCCGACTCTCTAATAGATAATATACAACATTCTGGAATATCTTCCAGTCTCAGACAAATAACGACCTTTTCAGCCCCATGAAGAAACCTCCGGGCGCTGTAGACAACACGTGCCAAACACTATAGTCATACCCACAGAAATCAGTGAAAAAGACAACAATTACCAAACACCAACAACAGCCACAAACAAAAAAGAAAGAAAGAAAGAAAGAAAAAAAAAGAGAGAGAGAGAGAGAGAGAGAGAGAGAGAGAAGAGAGAGAGAGAGAGAGAGAGAGAGAGAGAGAGAGAGAGAGAGAGAGAGAGAGAGAGAAGAACGGAAGGTGAATTGATTGCAACTCAAGGGTGGGTCACTTAGACTTGGCTCTATCTGGCCACATCATCTCATAATCTGATGCAGTCCCTCGCTCCCTATATTGACATGATATTTCTTCTCTCACTCATGCCTTAGGGAAGAGAATCATTCTCCTTCTTTCAATGTTCTAGCGCCGAGAATATCTGGTGGACATCAGCAAGGGTGGTGTCATTTTTTCCGTCTTGACAGCGCTTCTCTTCCCCGTATGTAGGTATAGATAACCCCATATTCATGTATAGATTTATAAATAAATTCACTATTAATTCTCCATACATGACTATACATATAAAGAAACATAGTCTCCTCTGAATATAGAGACAAAGAAATTATAAGAGATTTCCCAGGAATGTGCCATCTATAAAAACTACATGTGATAGTATAGACCGCCGCATGATAGTTTCTGTGGAAACATGGCAACACATAGAGACTCTAAATAACTAGAGAAAGTGAGGTTCATCTCCCATATATTGTATGAACAGAACAAGAATGAAGTTCAATAACTATCTCCCTAAAACGAAGAAATAATCACATATTCTCTTCCTATGACTATTCTGCAAATGTCGTAAAGAAACTCTACTATAAATTCAGATGTACCTGTTCTTAAGATAACTATGACTTCCAACTTACAAAAAGACATCATGACGTTAACGAAAACACTACACCACAACAGCAGCCGACTGGCAAACACGTCCTGCGTCTTCAGTTCATTATTAGAAACTGCCAACCACTATAGTTTTATTTTGCAAACGTCCCCTGGACTCCTAGAGTGGGTGGGGGTTGTTGACATGACTGACATTGGGGTAGAAGGGATAATGTTGTATTCGCCCGCCCAATCCTTGGTGTAGGCGTCAAATTCTCCGTGGCCGTGTATGCGGTGTCTCTTTGAAGTCGCTGTTTCCAAATTTCCCAACGTCTAGACAGTGAAGAGCCGGCTTCGTGGCTTAGAGGTTATGACTTTTCTCCGTAATCTCGTATACTCTCGTCGGTGACGTGATGACGGTGAGAATCAGCAGTGGTTCGAATCGCATCGTTAACTTACGGGGTATGTGAGCCGGCCGCTCAGAAAGCAATGGCAAACTACTGAGCGCAATCTTGCCAAGAAATCAACATACAGCTGAAAGATGCTGGTGTTGACAGCGATGTCCTGTAAAGGATATGCAAAAAAAAAAAAAACAGTGAAGGTCTTAGAATATTAAAGGGGAATAAACCTGAATCAACGGTGAATAATTTCACCGGTTGTCATCCTTAGTTCCTTGCCAAGCTGGGATTCTCCTTGACATTAATTTAGACAAACGTCTGCTGTGATGGGCTAACTCCGCCATCTCGCCCGTGATCAAACGCCAGGTGTCCATCTATTCTTAGCTTGTTTACCACTATACTTCTGCGTTCATCCGGAGTTTTTTTTTCCGGACGTGATTGCGTTGTGCCTGTTTACAGCAGAGCTGTGTTCTTGAGCCGTTAGGCCGACACATTCGATATCTGCGGGCATTTGTTGACCGGGTTAACCTTCCCGGGGGTTTACCACTCCATTCCTTGACAATTTTTCACAAGGAGAAGGGTCAAAGTGGAGAAGTGTTAGCTCTAGACCAGTGGTTCTCAACCTTTTTTTCCCGTGCCCCCCTTCACCATGTATTTAGAACGTCATTCCCCCCTTTCGTATTTCCTACCTAAAAATTCCGCCCCCGCCCCTATACAGTATACGTAATAATGGACGCTAATTTTAAAAGTACGTACTAAACCAAGTCTGGACGTCCACATAAAACATTATTTGTGGGTCTACTTACTTTATAAATTGAATTTTAGAAGGGTGAGTGCCACATATCAGTCACTGACACATAGCAGACTGAGAAAGGCTGAAGGGAGCTTCCCTAAAAGATGCACCGAAATGTACAATTATAGAGTGCACAGGGAAACTAGGGAAGCGTCACGAAAAACGTCACTAAGGGAGTTAGACTTGGGCTGCCGTCCTGTTCGGACGCAGCATGTCTTTTGAGCATGGCTAACAGTCAGTTATGCCGCTCTTTGTGTTAATTCAGTGTGTGTGATCTCAAGTGTTTCGTTGTGGAGCGATTGGGTTTGTCGACATGTGACAGGAGTCGTCAGATTAAAGTCTGCAAGATATAAAATCATATCGTCTTGTAAAGGTTTGTTACAGTAGCCGTTTCTTGGTTGTCGTTTTATATTTCAAGTATAAGGAGCGATGAAATGTTTGAATAGACAGAAACTGTATTAGTCCTCATGCCCTTAGATGAGTCGTCAACAACACTTCGTGACAAATGGGGTCTTGTACCGGTAGTATAATTATTAACTGAACTCGAGATTTATTATCAATTTATGACATTGTTGCAGTAATCTAACGAATCGAGCCATATACTTGAGAAGGCCAAGGTCGTCATCATAAAAGATCGATTACGTCATTATATATAATGGATTTTGGTGATGTAGTCTCGAACCAAATAGCCAATTCTGAGCAGTACACAAAACATCCGGAAAGTATCTTAGGATTTTGATTCAAAGAAACTGTTCAACTAATATTTAATCGCAGTTTGTTTGATGGATCAAGTAAGGAAAATTAACAAATGTCATATTCAGTAACGGAGGAAATGATGTACAAACATTCATACGATAATGAAAACTCAACTGACAAAATTTGCTTGAATAAACAACAAATTGACAGTATTATTTACGCAAGTTCTCAACATGCAATTATATTGATCTACATAAATATTTCAGGTTTCCAACGACACGAATATAATAACGTTATCTAATATGTCGTCAGAAATTATTGTTGGTTCTGAAGATACAATATTTTGATTACAGTTATCAAAGATTTGAAAAATTGAACTCAGATCACGATACCTTTTGTATTTGATCATATGCAGATACTATTCGTTTGCACAGATACAGGAAGATTTGATTAACAAAAATTCAATCGACATATAAACTGTGGTAGTCATAGTTGTGTTAAGAGGAAGGAGAGCGTACATGGACTATGCTGTTACTCATTTCAAATTGAGTTTAAATGTTGTTCGACAGTATGCGAAAGTCTCGACTGTGATCAGCCGTATTACTAGTTCATCATTTGTATCCGTATTGATTGTCCTCATTTACTTCGGATGCTGACCTGGTCTTAACAGGCACTCTGAAAGAGGCAACTACCGATCACCTGATCGTAACTTGTAAAAAGATGCATGCTAATAACATGGCATTGAACTGTTTGTTCACAAGACAGATTCCGTATGCTCCGGTTCACATTTTTACCTCAAATACTTGACCCTGTATACGTCAAGAAAGAAGATAAACAGTCAGTTAACAGAGGAATTATATACATATATACGCGGTTTTACAAGAACGTTCGCAAGAAATTTCTTGAATTACAACGACACAAGATTATGGATGTACAATTTATAAACAGTCGAAATACACTGAACGTTGGAAGTTTCAGTAATCAAAAATTGAATTCCTGGAAACGATGGGTTGTATGAAATTCAAACTGGTACGTGAACATTGAGAATTGAACATTTGAATGAAATCAAGTGAATCTTATTTCGAGATCATGAACAAATTTCTCAGAACATATTGTTTATTCAGACATTATGAAGAAAAAAAACAATTCGTGCGTACAGAAAAGTACAGTATTTACAATGATTTTCAAGAAACCAAATGAATTACATACACGAAACAGTCTACATTCAATTATGAAGCTGAAATCATGACCAGGATACGCAATCACACGTTATCAAGTTACAAATCTGGTTCAATACATTGTCAAAAGTCGATACATATTTCTTTGGCTACATTATCAAATCTGAGAGATATCAATGCATATTTCAACTTTAAGGATATTTTCTCACATCGTACTACTTTTGGGAAATTGCTCAAAGACATTGAATCACCAAACCTGCAAATCAATATTTGAGATCAGAAGAAGTTACAATCAACATATTCAACATAGACCTAGAATTTTCAAAGTAAGACCAATCGATCGCTTTGGATACATCGTTCGAAACTTCGTTATATCAATGTCCGATTATTCAATCATGAAATTTACTTCAATCGTTCTATACAGTGGAATATTCGTTTTAGAAAAAAATCAACCTTGAGAAACAGAACTTATGGAAACGTACACTAAACGTCATTAAGAAAAATTACATCTTAAAAAAATATACTTCACTTGAAACATTGTGAATTGAAATCATAATACAACCAACACTGACTAGTCTACATGCAGTCAAGATCAAGCTAAAATCGTGAGCAGATTTTACTGATTGCTCAAGGCCGAGATACTCAGTCATTCATTACCAAATCACGAATTTTTTGGCTACATTTTCAAATCCGAGGAATGTCCATATTTTAACGTTTTGCCCAAAAACATTGAATCGCCAAACCCGCGGATGATTACTCATCCACGTCCATTAGGTCAACCGTGCTCCTTTATATCGAGTCTAGAAGAAATTCCGATCGTGTTCAGGATAGGCGATAACTTTTCCAGCAGGGCCAGTCAGTCGCCCGAATCGATGATACAACGTTTGAGACCTACTTTATATGGATGCCCAATTACCCAGTCATTACATCAGTCGTCGGTATTGGAATATCGAATACTAGAGGACAAACTTCTGTGTCAACGATGGATAACAATTCAATAACAAATTAGAAATACACGACGTTGTTAAATTGAGTGAAAACATACAGGGATTTGGTCGAAAAAAACACTTATCAGAATGAAATCTAGATACTAAAATATGAATGACATTTAAAAACGGCTAATACACCTGAAAGTTAAGGGATAATTTAATTTAATTTACATCGTCATGAATAAAAGAATGTCATGTTGTTCTCACGTGAATCCAGCACGTGATTAAGGTTGTTCATGAGTTCAATGATAGGAAACTAAGTGAATGGTGTTTATTTGTTGTATTCGTTGGTGATGGTCATTTAATCTGTTGTATTTGTGCTAAATGTTAGTATAAAGATCCTTACATATTGGTTTTAGACTATGCATGTGGTCTTACAAATTAGTTTTGATTTACTGCTTGATCATACGCAAAGGTTTGTCAATTGTTGTTATAATAAAGGTACAGAGGAAAACACACGTGATGTGAGGGTGCAGTGAGGTGTACTGGGATAGAAGCAACTCCCCTGAGCGGATGTAACAGTACACTAGAATTGTACCAAGATATGTGAATATGGAGGTGTACTATGGACTAACCAGCGTCATTAATCTAAGAGGTTTGGGGAAACTCTCTTTGAGATATGGTGAAGGCAGTCAATATCATACCGACATATCATCGTCAGAAAGTTAAAGATGATTTATGGATACTAACTTATATGGTTATGTCAGCAATTTTACAGGCACCGATGGGTAGATTAAAGCATGATGAGTTAGCTTCTCTACATACAGGTATGAGCATTGGGCAATGATACCACATTACAACAGTCGATTGAAGAAGAAGATTTATCATGTTGGAGTATGAAGAGTATTAGTTTATTAGAATATTTACGGAAATATGATTGGTTAGGTGATCATTATTTACACAAAGAGAGCTGGTGCTATTATGACATTGCTGGTTGAATGAATTATATTGTTGTATTATTGGTACGGCACTTAATAATATTAGAAATATCCCTTAAATTAGAATGTGATCAGCGACAGCCTCTACCTCACCTACAGCCATTAAATGAGAATGCAAGATATATACAGAACCAGCGACAACGAGGATCGGCAACTGATACAGACAGGCATGATACCGATTGATACTCTCGTCCACAACTCCGGGTTTTGACCTAGAGTGAGGACAAGTTAGGGACTAATGGTATCATTAGTTGGTCCGGCCCTCCCATAGGCCGGCCACATGACGCTCACCGTGGGTGTGAGCAGGAGGGCATGCCCGTCAGTAATTTTTTTTTTTTTTTGAGGGTTATTAACGGGAACCATAATGTCATGTTCAGCAATTGATACTTAGGTTGTCAGTGATGCTATTTGTCATGGGTAATGAATGTATATGAATTAAATGATAATATCATTTAATTTGTAGGGCGGGGGGCATAATGCCACATATCAGTCACTGACACATAGCAGACTGAGAAAGGCTGAAGGGAGCTTCCCTAAAAGATGCACCGAAATGTACAATTATAGAGTGCACAGGGAAACTAGGGAAGCGTCACGAAAAACGTCACTAAGGGAGTTAGACTTGGGCTGCCGTCCTGTTCGGACGCAGCATGTCTTTTGAGCATGGCTAACAGTCAGTTATGCCGCTCTTTGTGTTAATTCAGTGTGTGTATTCTCAAGTGTTTCGTTGTGGAGCGATTGGGTTTGTCGACATGTGACAGGAGTCGTCAGATTAAAGTCTGCAAGATATAAAATAATATCGTCTTGTAAAGGTTTGTTGCAGTAGCAGTTTCTTGGTTGTCGTTTTATATTTCAAGTATAAGGAGCGATGAAATGTTTGAATAGACAGAAATGTATTAGTCCTCATGCCCTTAGATGAGTCGTCAACATCACTTCGTGACAGTGAGACGTACAGAACCGTACAGTATGAAGAGAAAAACAATATCAAGTAATCGGTTCTTGTATTAACGCGATCTTGAAATAATCTTAATTTCCCCCCCCCCCCCGGAAACTCTAACATTCCCCTCTGGGGGGGGGGGGGGGAAATTCCCCACCGGTTGAGGACCACTGCTCTAAACATTAGGATGTGTCCTGCACTAACATAAAAACAGAATTGGTCCCTGCATCTCGTTTTTTGGGCTATTTCTACCTGAACAGAATATATTATGTTACAGTGCTAAACGCAAGATCAGAAGATCAAAGGCCAGCCAACAGATGCGGGAAATAAGCACACCTGTATAAATTATAGGGCTTGTTTTTGCGCTCGCTCGCTTTGAACTCAAGCGTAGTCCATACACACTATGTATAGTAGTGATGGACTTAATTTTGCGTGTGGATTAGCTTTCCCTATTAACAGTTTCCCTCGCCATCAGACTAACCCATTCCGGCTTGAGAGCTACTTGTAATTTACGTCCCCAAGTCAAAGACTACAGGTCACCATTTTAGTACATCTGTCTGGTGTCGGGGTTGAACCGCTTACCTCGGCATCAAGACACCTGCCAAGTGGCACGTATGACGTAATGATGCAAATTAGAAGTATCAGAGAATCCCAAAGCCAAAACGCTAATGAATCTAGGGGATAGACGTAGAAGGACAGACACGTCACGAGAAATTGTCAACAACAACAAACTGACGGACTTTGAAGCTTCATAGGAGCGGCAGCTTATGTGGATTTGAGAAAGATAGGTTGGTGAGGCACTGGTACAATATCGCATTGGTGGCTGAGTTAATACATGGAATGGACGAGTCAATGTGTGGAGACAACGTTCATATAAGCCACGAATGAATATGGAGACGAATGCAGAAACTCGATATCAGAGAAACGTCGGAAAGGACACTTAGAAGAGAACGGATAGAGAGAAGGACGCCGTGTTAACGGGCAAGGACACTGTCTAAAATTTTGAGCGGAGATGGCTTGGGACATGATGTTGGTTTTAATTGTAATTGTAATAATCTCCAGCATGGACAGAACAGGCCCAGTATTTTATTCTTTGTTATTGCCGAATTGTTTGCTACAAGCCTTACGCTGCAGAAATAAACAGCGTCATAACTGCCAAAGTCTGACGGAGTCGACTTATTTCTTCAGTTCGATTTAGGCTTCTGAAGCCTGCATTTTGACGACAGTTTATAGCGAGCTGTTTTCTCATCAAGTTTAATTGTTGAGTTCTTACATACCCCGGGATGTCGTCTGGCAACATCCACCCCTTAGTCCAGTCTTTCCCACCACAAATTCGACCTTAACACCCCAAAAATACAATTACGAGGGACCGATGATGTTACTATACACGTCGCACCACCGGGCACCACCTATTGGCGATTACTATTTACACCGGCTTCTTCCGCTCCACCCGGCCACACACATGATGAGCCCGCCCCTACCGATCCTTAGTATATTTTTTTTTTAAATTACCCGCCAAACACAACGAGCTTAACAAGCCAAAGACAAACTCCACAGGCACAATAGTATCCCAGCACCACCGCGCCACATCATCCCAGCACCACGACACCACCAGACACCACACGGCACTACGTGGAGCCAGCATCACTCGCACCACGTGGTGCGCACCACACATTTTTGGTGCCTATAACTCCTATATAACTACTGATACCCAAGGAGCTTGCAGCACTTAGGTTGTAATATATTATTGCACATGTTTTAGCCACCGCACAGTGACATCAATCGGCAAGTGAAGGTGGTCGCCATATGTACCTATTGTTCTGAAAATCATATGGTATCAATTTCAAGAGATCCAGAATCGTACCGATAGGGGTCGAGAACCCGGCCACATGTATGGGTTGAATAGGCATCAATGTCTTTGTAAGCAACAACAAAGCCCACTGTGTTCATGAACATTAAACATGTTAGATTTTCCCAGTGTTCTTACATATTAAACTTGTTATATTTGCCCATTGATTTCATACGTATTAAATATGTTATACTTGCCCATTGAGACCATACATATTGAAAATATTTGCCCATTGAGTCAATACATATGAAAAACTTGTCCGATGTGTTCATTTAATAAACCATGGTATATAGGAGCGCTGTAATATTACATATCAAACTTGTTATATTAGTATACTATGTTCATATATATTGAACGTGTTATATCTGCCAACTGTGATCATACATATTAAACATATTATAATTTACTACAATGTTCTTGTCATTAAATATGCGATAATTTAACACATATTACTTATTATATTTCTTCTATATTAAACATGTTATATTATTTTTAATTCCCTAAGAGCATGTGATTTGAATCTGTTGACAACGCAATACCTAAAACACGAAGGGGGAGACATGACCGACTTAGCCCTAGTACCAGCCAGTCCGTTACGTGCTGTGCTGAAATATGACCAGGTTTCTTCCTAACAGATTCAGTGCCAAACAAAAAAATTACGTTTGAACTAAACAAACATGGATGTAGGAAAAATGGGAAGCGGGAGTGTCTCACGGGTATGTCTTAAAGTTGCTTCTGTGGTAGCAGATATGTTGTTTTATCACACAATGACACCATTTCGGAGAAATATAAGTCAGTGGCACATACGAGAAGTCGCTAAAGACGATTAATAATCCCACGGCATTTAGTCAGCTAAGGTGCCTCTCCGCATGGTACTTTGGTACCGAGTGGGGAGAGAAGTCGCTGCTCCAACCTTACCACAATAGATACAAACCCTGTTCACATTTCAGAAGCCGTGCTCGCCTATATGTATATCTCATTGACTAAATAAAGTGTTGTCTTTCAAAGTATTCACGGGCAACAGCAAACAATAAACAACAACAACAACAACAACAACAACAACAACAACAACAATAATATATTGATTGTATTACTGTAATTCAAAAATTTACATTGATGTACTGTCCTTATTGTGCTGCAAATTAATCAACCGAAAGAAATATCTTCATATGTTGATGCTGCCAACTTCCAATCCCATCTAATTCGGCATTCCCGTGGGTGTGTCACTGCCAGCTTCCCCTTTTTGAAGGCCATGCTAACTTGTCTACTACTAGACTCTAGAAGACAGGGTGAGCTGCAGATCCTCATACTGGTAAACTTTCGAGTAGACAAAATATACTGCAGACACTTATACTTGTAAGCTGTCGATTATAAAGGATATACTGCAGTTCTTGTCGAAAATTGCACGCGGTGAATTGGTAAATGTAAGCTTGTGTGAAAGATTGTCCAGCAATCAAGCAACAATTTATAAAACGAATATCCTCGAACTAAATTTGAAAATAATGATAATAGATGATCTAGAAAATGTGAGAAAACGCACTTGAATGACACCACCCAAGTATAGTTTGTGGTTTTGATGGCATTCGATAAAAGCTAAACTTAGCGTTACTTTGACTAACGTGAAATCAATCGTGGAGTTCGTTTTTACAATCTCCTTACTAAGTTCATTTTTACAATCTACATACTGCTATAATTGAATACCAGATAATAATAGGGAATCAATACCTTTAACATGATTGATGTAATTGGTACGGCCGTGCGCTTATTGCCGTTTCTGAACTCATCTACAAACTAAAACTCTAATATGGTTCTATATTATCTCTAATCTTCAATGTGTAATTACAGACCGTTATTTGATTTCAAATAAAGACGTTAGTTTAATGTTATTTGATTCGTAACTCAACTAAAGTACTAAATCTATAATGCACTATCTCGTGAAGGTTCAGTTCACGGGGTATAGACATTTATCTGTCTTTATCTGTGATAATATTTGCCAATTTTACACCCGCCAGAAGGTTCGAACTGTTTAATTTTCTGTTTCTGTAGTAGTCGGGTGTACTTAAAATACATGGCTTTCTTTTGCTACATAACTCACAACGGATCGAATCTATTCCTCGTTATAGTATGTTTTACAATGCAGAAAGCTGTCACGGCTGTCTGTGTTGCGTTTCAAGAACAAAAAACAAAAATGTTCGTCTATATCTATAGTGGTCCCACACAGTCAGTGTTTTATCAATCAGTCAATCTATATCTATAGTACTTTGTGATATGTCCCACACAATGCACCGTGTGTGACCAGCAGATGCCAAACAGCATGAGGTCTGTTATTGTAACTTTTACGTTTAGACTTAAGATTCGACATAATTCTGTTAAGTCATTTTAATATACGGGAGCCGCGGTAGAGTAGTGGATAGACGCTTGTCTACACGACCCGGCAGTCATGGGTTCGAGTTCTCATCGGTGGTCTCCGTGGCCATGCTGATAATCCGCCGACATCACGCTAAAGAGGTCTCGGGTTCGTTTCCGGACTGCCGTCATTCGATTCACGGGAGCACTGTTTTCGGAGATCCTTGGGGCCGTCGCTGAGCTACGGATATCGTGCACTGTGCAGGTTTTCTGAAGGCCGGGCTGCGGACAGAAATCCGACTCACATTATACAGAACCCGGTGCAGTTTTTTGTTGTTGTTTGTTTGATCGCTGTGAACTCAAACGTAGTCAATATACGTGTTACTACTTCTAGTGTCCTGGGTTGATTTGTGCGTGTGGTTTAGTTTGCCTTATTACCAGTGTCCCTCGCCATCAGGCTACCTACTCCAAGTTCAGAGGTTCCCGGTCAATCCTCTTGTCTCTAACACCTTTAACCTTTTAATATATATCCAGCAGATTTTACATATTGACATGGGCAGCCCTTTCGACCCAACCTGAACTGAGTACCGGAACATGATGTGGGAAGTTAACTCGGCCGGGGTGATCATGACTACATCCTCCCTGGAGTGTCGTCGGGTCTCTGAACATATTTGTCTAGCACCATATACCCAATACGAAATAGGGCGTGTAAGAGGGTGAACGTAGATTAACATGCGGATCAGTGTTTTATCAATCAGTCAATCAATCAATCAGGTGCCGTCTCCACGATGAAAGTAGTCTCTAATGGATCTGCAACACTTTCTGTCTCTCGCCTTGACTGTCAGGCTTGATGTTAGTCCATCTCTTGATGCTTATCCTTCCCACTTGTATCGTTGATCTACCTCTTGCTCGCTTGCCCTTAACCTTGCTCTCCAGTATTGGTTTTTATAAGAGTATCATGTCTTTTAACAGTGGTCGAAATATGTCACTTGTCTCCTCTTTATTTCTTTCATCAACTCTCTCTTCATTCCCAGTTGTTCTAAAACCTCTGTATTTGATTGCTTTTGTTTCCATGAAATACGACCTATTAGTCTGTATATCCACATCTCCAGGGCTTCTATGCGACTTCCTAGTTGCTTGTTCAATGTCCAGGCCTCCGCGCCATACATTAGCGTTGAATATACGTAGCATTTGACAATTCTCATTTTTAATGTTGTTAAGTTTTAATTGTTAATGTTAAATAGTATTTTCCACACCTGTATTTTGTATGTTTTGCAAATATTAAACCAGTTGTACATGTACAGATAATGCAGTGTTTTTCTTAAACCTGACGATGTAAAAATAAGAAACAAAATGGTATAGAGATGTTACAAATGGCACAAAATGAACATCGAAAATTATGATTTATAACAATAATAAAAGAAATTTATGATATAATTTAACTTAAATATTTTTATAACATCACTTCACATTACTGTACACATAGCGTACTCAACTTACGACCAAATCGTGTTACGACCGGTCTGTGGAACCGATCGTGGTCGTAAGTCGACGACTAGTTGTATATATAATTTTCTTTGAATAAACGTTATACAAAATATTTTGAGTATATTTTCGGCATGGAACGCATTATAGTATTTTACATTAATTAGAATGGGAAAAAACTGTTTCGCTTAACGAGTGTTTCGCATTACGAGTAAGATTCTGGAACGAATTATGCTCGTTAAGCGAGGTTCCACTGTACATGTACAGCAGATGTTCCCA
>JACEFZ010004327.1:0-13424 GCA_014155875.1 Cepaea nemoralis | reverse complement strand
CCCAAGCAGTTACGATACATCTCGATTAGAAATCAAGCAATTATAGTTTGACACTGTAGTCGGTTTGTGTCTAAATTAAAGCCATTGATAGAAATAAAGAATATTCGTTATAATAAAATGTTGTAAAATCTTGTTAACAAATTAGTTAACAGTTTTTATCCTTTTTGTCAAATATAATGTATAAGTGTATAAGTAACATAAAATTGCAATAATTAGTTATTTATACTGCTTAATAACCTATACATAATTAATTATTACTTATATATATATTTATATACTATATATACTATAATATATATATATATATCATATTACTAAATATATATAATTATATATACTATATATACTATCATATATAAGATATATTATATACTTATATAATATTATATTATATCTATATATATATATATATAGTATTAATATATATATATATATATATATATATATATATATTAGCTTATATATTATAATATATATATATATATATATATATATATATATATATATATATATATATATATATATATATATATATATATATATATATATATATATATATATATATATATATATAAGTAATAATTAATTATGTATAGGTTATTAAGCAGTATAAATAACTAATTATTGCAATTTTATTTTACTTATACACTTATACATTATATTTGACAAAAAGGATAAAAACTGTTACTAATTTGTTAACAAGATTTTACAACATTTTATTATAACGAATATTCTTTATTTCTATCAATGGCTTTAATTTAGACACAAACCGACTACAGTGTCACTATAATTGTTGATTTCTAATGAGATGTATGTAACTGCTTGGACTTTTTGACAATATTATTGAAATCTGGAGCAAGTTACTTGTTGAAATTCGCATGACAGCATGCAAGTTGCAGTCCGACAATAAAGACCTGTTCTTAGATTTGCTGATCTTCAAGCAAGAGAATGCTTGTTCGCAAATGTTTGTTGATACAAACAATGATAAATGTTTAGCTGCACAGTTTTTTAAGTTGGGAAATTATTCTTGTGATAAAGATCCATAGAACTCCAGCAAACCATCAGACTTGAATTTCTATTTCAGGTCATGATGTTCTTGTAAGTCAAGCAGCAACAACTGTGTGTCCTCTGTGGCTGTATCAGCCTCTGCACTAAAAGGGGAACTGATAATATTGAACTGTGGCACTAAGTTCTTGAAATCTTGGAATCTCTATCCAAATTCTTCAATCAATGCATCTAATTGGGCTTTGTACTTTTCAGTCATTTCACCAGAAATGGTTTCGTGTTTCAGCAAAGGGAAGTGACCAAATCTTTATTTTACTTGCTT
The DNA here is from genome assembly GCA_014155875.1 of Cepaea nemoralis. NCBI lineage: Eukaryota > Metazoa > Mollusca > Gastropoda > Stylommatophora > Helicidae > Cepaea > Cepaea nemoralis. The sequence goes on along the minus strand of JACEFZ010004327.1, from coordinate 12,097 downwards.
GTCTTGAGAACAGTGTGAGTTGTGCCTGAAATGATTTTACATGTACATTCAATTCATGTGCAAATACACCATTGCCCTGAAGTTTGATATTCAGTTCATTTAACCTTTCCATAATTTCAATGGCAAACATAAAGTCTAACTTCCACTCTTTATTGACAATGTTAGGATTAAAGTCAAATTTAATGGCCTTCATCTCTAGGAACATCACTGTTTTTTCTCTGAGTTCCCACACTGGTCTCAACACCTTGTCGAGACTCAGCCATCGAACACTGGTGTGGTACAGGGCATCGGACTGTTCAGTTCCCAAATCCCGGGAACGTTAACCCGGTCAACAAATGCCCGCCGAAGTCGGATGTGTCGGTCTAACGGCGCAAGAACGCAGCTCTGCTGTAAACAGGCACAACGCAATCACGTCCGAAAAAAACTCCGGATGAACGCAGCAGAAGAAGAAGACGTTCCCAAATCATCAATTAATGCTTTGAACTGTCTGTGATTAAGTCCTCTTGATTGATGAGGTTGATGACACTGACAACTGGGTCAATAACATGCTTGATATTCAAAACAGTTTTACACAGACTTTCTTGATGAATCACACAGTGAAGTGGTAATAATGTGTGGTCTGGATATTCTGCTTTAATCTTATCACTTATCAACTTTACCAGATCTACATTTTTTCCAGTCAAAGCACGAGCCCCGTCAGTTGTAACATTTGCCATCTTGCTCCAAACCAATCCAGTTCTTTCAATACAGTTAGTAACAGCATTGAATGTATCATGGCCTGTGGTTGTGTCTTTGAGTGACTCAACACTCAGTAACTCTTCAGTGAGTGTAAAAGAGGTGTTTATTCCACGTATAAATATAAATCATTGGGCAGTATCATGTACATCGGTACTCTCATCCAATGCAAGAGAGTTCTACAAAAATTGTTTACTTGCATCTTAAAGTTTATGCATCAAATTGTCACTTATCTTGTCAACACTTTTGACCACAGTTCTCCTTGATAAAGTTATGTTGTTAAATCTGTTTTTTTGTTCTGGACACATAATGTTTGCTGCATCTAGCAAACATTCCTTGATGAACTCGCCATCAGAAAATGGTTTGTTCTGTTTTACAATTCTATATGGCAGCACAAGACTAGCTTCAGCTGCAGCGTCTTGAATTGAAGACTGTCTAGTGAAAAGAATTTGCTGCTTCTCCAAATTTTTCACCAACTCCAGGCATTTCCTGTCCCTACCTTCAGTTGTTAAATTGTATCCGAAATTGGAATGTTTTGTTTGATCATGTGTTTTTAAATTGTACTCCTAGAAGACAGCCATTGACTCGCGACACAACAAGCAAACTGATTCGCTACCAACTTTTATAAAACAGTACCCTACTTAATTGTAAATTCATCATTAAAAACACGGCATTCATCTTCAATACTACATTTGTTATTGACACTAATTGTTGAAAAAAAATTCCAACAGTTAGAATTGTACAAAACTTTAAAACGGAAATAAAACAAAACCAACTTCCGGGCTGTGTGGGGAAAATGAAATATTCGGAAAACAAGTAGTAAACTCAGAATAAATTTCCGAAATGTATCAAGTCTACTACAACAAATAACTTAATGTGAAGAAGGTAAATATTGAAATAATTTATAACAGCAAGAAAAGACACTTTGAAATTTAATATTTTCTTTCAAAATACATCATTTTAATCATTCATTCATTCAGTAGCATGTCCTTTGCAGAACCTCGCTCCCATAACAACCTTCCGGAAAACCTCTCGATCATAAGCAAGATGTCCCGCGTCCGATACACCCATCTGGAGATCATCCGCCACATCCTGCACCCATCTTCTCTTTGGCCTTCCTCTTCCTCCCTTCCCGGGCATATACCCTTCCATTATTGTTCTCTCCAAACTTTCGTGACGTTTCAAGTGACCAAAATATTTCAATTTTCTTTGTTTTATCGTCTTTAATAGCCAACCTTCTTCAATATTCAACTCTTAAGTATGGATGCATTTGTTCTTTTCTTTACCCAAGATATTATTAGAACTCATCTATAACATTTAAATTCAAAGGCGTTTATTCGCTGTCCATTTTAATCACCGGAGAAATATCTGTTTTTCATAAAATTCATCCTTGTTAAATTTTTGCATGTCGATATATATTTATCTATATCAAATTCGATAAATTCATATTTTAGCAATACATGGTTCCAAATTTTGATGTATGTAGCCGGGGGCGTGGTTGGGGCAACGCCCAACCTTGCATAAATACCCCAATGGCTCTTACATTCATCATTTATGCAGAAAATGTCCAATTACTGGCCTTCTCTTAGCGGAACTGTTTTAACTAACAGGGGAAAGGGCGGCGGCGAGTCACTGGCGCCGAGAAATAATCAGAACGCTCTAGATGTGTATGCACTTACATGCATGCGCAGGCTTGTGTGTGCGTGCTTACACACCTAAATTCGAATAAGACCACAGTCTGCTCTAGCAAAGCAAAGGTGCCGAAGACGGAGGCAACCAGCCAGGAGGCGCACCACAGAAATCAGGATGCCATGCAATCACGTGTAATGAAATATGTCTACTACTGCTAAATGGTATGGTGCTCATCCTGCTTTGGACCCCCAGGCAGGTGCAGTGACGGGTCCTATGCCTCGAAATGGTCCAATCACAGATACTGTAGGTCCTTCTCAGATGTCCTGTGGAGCCAGGAAACCTGAGAATAGTGCGTCTGGCCATACCAAACAAAGACTAATACTGGAATACGGAGGGAGTCAGCAACAAAATAAATAGAACTAGAAAACATCTTGGACCAAGAAAAGGTAAACGTATGTTGCTTGCAAGAAACTCACCTCAACGAAAACGAAATGATGTCTAGGACATTGCCAGTACTAAGGACACTACTTTCTGAACTTAGCAGTCAGCATAAGGTCACCATACAGTGGATGGCATCCCACTGTGGAGTACCCGGAAACGACAGATCTGATCGATTGGCTAAGAAAGGAACAAAAGAGGAACAGCTTGATGTGCCCGTTACATACCACCAACAGAAAAGAATGAACAAATCAGTCAGATGGCCACCAAACTCTGCTCTATACGATTACCACGTTATGGACAGATCAGAACAATTCATCATTCTGCGCCTCAGAACAGGACACAATAGATTATGCAACCACATCTATAAAAGATTCAAGACTGGTGAATCAGCCATGTTAACATTTGGATTGGCGTCGCAGACAGCTGAGCACATACTCAACGACTGCCCAAATTACAACATGTCTAGGCAAACCTTCTGGCCTAGAGAGACGACAGTGGAAGATAAACTCTATGGACTGCTGAATGAACTAAAAGGACTAGTTAAATTCATGCAATAGGCAACATTGCAATTATAGACATATTTAAGGCCGAACGAAAGAAGAAGTAGGAGCATTACATTACGAAAGTCAAGGATTGTGTAAAATAAAAATAGACAATTAAAAAGAACTGTTATTAAAAAAGTTAAAACAATCATAAAGGTACAAGAAATTCTGTAAAATTCAACAAAATAACTTAAAAACGAAGTAAACATTTTTATTTCTAAATGCCATCGCGGGCCGCATAAAATCAGTTGGCGGGCCGCATGCGGTCCGCGGGCAGTAGTTAGCCTACCCCTGGTCTAGACGAAATTTGTAAGGAACATAACACGAAATTTAGCACAAATAAAATCAAAAAGAACACCCTCTGAAAAATGTAAAAGGCTTCAAGTTTTTCGGAAGTATAATATCTTCAAATTAGAAGAAAAAAGAAGATAGATCCATCCATCCATCAAGTGCAATGCCGATAAGCGTGAGCGGTCATGTTCTGCTATCTCACTCGATCACCAGAGTCGTGGATCAGCTCCATGTCCATGTCTCGACCATGCGACGTGGCCAAGCCATCCAGGTATTTACTTCTCGGTCTTCCCCTTGGTCTCTTCCCTTTGATCTTGCCAGTTGTCACTAAGTTCTCCAAGTTATTTCTTCTCATAACTTGCCCACAAAATTTTGACCGTCTACGTCTAATGACTCTAATCAGTTTATGATCTTCATTTGTTTCTCGTAGGACTTGTTCATTCGTTTTTCAGTCAGTCCATGGTATTCTTTGCATTTTCCTCAGAAACCACATATCCGCAGCCATCAGCTGTTTTTCATCTTGACTGCTCATTGCCCACGCTTCACATCTATACAAAAGTATTAGTTCTATGTAGCACTTCAACAGTCTTTTTCTCATTTCTATTGATATCATTTTATTGGTCAGTATAATTTTCATCTTGCAAATGGGTACATTCGTAATTGCAATTCTTGTTCTAATCTATTCAAGACATCTCCCATCAGATGCTATGTTATGTGCCGAGATCACAGTATCGATTCACTTGTTTAAGAATATGCCCATTTACTCGTATATCACATTGTGGTATTTCCTTCTTCCCAGTGACGACCATAATATGTGCCTTCTTAATATTCAGTTCTAACCCTAGTTGTTCACTGTGTGCAACAACTTCATTTACTAAATTTTGCAGGTCCAGTTCATTGTCTGCAATCAAGACTTGTATCATCTGCATAGCTAATGCTATTGATGTATGTTGATTCCCAATGTTGATTCCATCGATATCTTCTATATTTCTGAATATACTTTCACAGTACAGGGAAAAAAGATCTGGAGACATTACACATACCTGTCTCACACCGCTTTTAATAGGCTTTAATAAATTTGACCTACATCACTACGAAATCCGATGGCAGCTTGTTGTTTCCAATATATGTTTTTTTTTTTTAACTAGTCTAAGGTCTTTTCCATCAATTTTAGACCTTTAAGCATCCTTATCATGTCAACATGTCTCACTTTATCGAAGCCTGTGTGTAGTCTATGAAGCAAAGATTTAGACATTTGTTTACTTCTATATAATGTTCCATTACTGTTCTCAGTATATACACAGTATTTACTGTGCCCTTGCCTTCTACAAACCTACATAGCTCGTCTCCTATTTCGGGTTGTGTTTTCTTCCTAACTCTTTGCATGATAATTCTCAGCCGAATCTTCTTGAAGATAGATGCTATAAGTCAAACCCACAGATGGGACAAATGCCACCAATAATAAAGGGCACACACGCATCAATAGTTATTAAGAAAGCACTCTAAAACACAATCTTCCTACCATCTCTATGCCACCAATGTGAAACATAGACAACGTCGGAAAAAGAGATAAGAAAAATGACAACAACAGAAATGAGATTCCTGAAGAATAATACTCAATGTATCAAGAAGAGAGAAAATCAGAAGTGAAGAAATCAGGACTAAAATGGTGGGGGTGGGGGAGGTGTGTTACAGCAGCGCTAGATTTTATTAGAAGGCATCAATTCTAATAGTTTGGCCATGTAACTAGGTTACACACACACACACACACACACACACACACACACACACACACCGCACATGTATATATATATATATATATATATATATATATATATATATATATATATATATATATATATATATATATACTCTTATCTCAGAGGTTTACTAAAATTATCTTATAGTTGGGTTACTGCTGATGAAAAGTACTCACATTATACCCTAGGACGTTTGTAATAAGACCAACGTTGAAGAAAATAGTTGACTGTTTGTATTGCGGAAGTATGAATTTAATGGTGAATCCACTCTTCAAGTTGCCACAAAATTTTACCCCGTGCACACATAGATAAACACCATGGCATTCACGAGTCTGTTGTATATTAAGTCGGCTGAAAGAGACATATACATGTTAAATAATTGATGGAAACCTCATTTTTATTGTTGTCTTGTTAAATAACAACACGTATGTTACAGCTCACTGCCGTCATCAACAGTCAACTCCACAATGGTTGATTGAGGGGAAAAAATATGGACAATGTGTCCTTGTAATGTTTTCTTTCAGGGCCACGTAAAGCGTGTGTGCTTATGGATGTTATCTACTTCAATATAAGGTGGATATCAGTTAGACTGTACAGTTCCAGCCAAGTCCCAAAAGATGGAAATGTTGATAGAAAATATTTATATGCTATGGGAGCTGTATACACATTGTAGTTAAGAAGAATGGTCATATAACTGTAGACCACTAAAGTACAGTCAGACAGTCCATCTAAATAGTGCGTTTTGATTGTTTGTGAGTTCCACATTGATAATTGAGCAGGTCCCTGAGCATAAGATATTTTGATTGGCAGTGCCCTGTGCTTGTAGGAAAATGAACTGAGAATTCCCGAAGGAAAACAGTTCATTATATACGTAAAGTGGCATACGGAGCCATTCAAACAGCCAAAACTATAACCTAGTGTTAAAGTCAAATGATTTAGCAATATATGTTGTGTACATGTTACTGCAAGGTTTGTGAAGTTCATGTATGTATTGTAAGTCAGTGACGTTGTCAGTAAATTTCATTAATTCATTTAGTAGCAATTTTGCAGAAACTCAACACCATAACAGCTGTCAGGTAAACTTATCGGTCATAAGCATGATTCCCGTGTCCAATACACCCATCTGGAGATTATCCGCTACATCCTGCACCCGTAGGCCTATTCTCTTTGGCCTTCCTCTTCCACACTTCCCGGGCATATACCCCTCCATGATTGCGCTCTGCAACATTCCATGATGTTTCACGTGACCAACATATGTCAATTTTCTTTGTTTTATCGTCTTTAGTAGCCAACCTGATTTAATATTCAGATCTTGTCGTATGGATTAATTTTTAGTTCATTTTCTTTTCTGTATCCAAGATATTTTTAGAACCAGCCCAGAAAATGTATATTCAAAGGCATTTATGCGCTGTTCAGCTTGTTTAGTTAGTGCCCAGGTCTCACAGGAGTATGTTGCAATGGGAAAGATGCATGCTCTTAAGACTCTAATTTGTGTAGTTCTATATGTCCCCCTCCACAATTTATTCAATTATTTTAGTTGTTAAAGGGCAATAGGCATTTGTCTTTTAACTTCAATTATTGTGTCACCATTGTTTGTAATTAATGACCCAAGATATTCGAACTTTTCTACCACCTCATCTGTGTCTTATCTATATATATAAATCAAAGTGTATGTATGTAAATATGTAAATATGTAAATATGTATGTCCTTTATTTTTTCGCTAACGGCCCATCCGATTGAGATGAAATTTTCTACACGCCTTCCTTTCATTCCAGAGCTGTCAACTGTCGTATTTTTTTTTCTTCTTTCTCCTCCTCCCTCCTCCCATTCCCAAAATACGTACGTAAATATATGATGATGATGATGAAAGAATCCCCGAACCAAAACGCTTGGGAAAGGGAAGAAAATGACGTGACTACACATTAGCTAAGGGACTTAACTCTAGAAAAAGTTATTTCAAGGGGCATAACTTTTAATAACATTGTTGTATAACTTATAGTCATATTGTTGTATCGTTTTCAATGATTTATAAACTCTTTGTCTATAGTTATGTACCCGCATATGAGTTATAATAAATAATGATACAATCTTTTAGACATTTTCAAAGTTTACATAAAAATAATGCATAATGCATAACATTGTAACTCATCTTTCTATACTTAAGAAGTTATCTAAAAGATGAACAATATCATCGCATCTTTAGTTTTTTCCGCCATCATATCGACACGATTCGCTTGACAGCACTTCTCAGCGCTATCAAGCCAAGACGCCTTACACATTTCAAGCAGTCTGATACGGGGGGGGGGGGGGGAATGGCACGTCGTAATAGCACAAAGAAACAAGCAGCTTCCAAGATGCATAGTGAGAAAACCGACCAGACTATCAAGAAGACGAACCTGCCTTTGGAGAGTCTGCATGCAAGCTGTAATAAAGTATCTGAACCTACAGTCAATGAAACTACCAATAAGAAGAGCGACGACTACCCACAGACGAACACATGGGATGAAATAACAGAACTGTTGTTAACTGGACAATCATCATCAGATCGCCCTGATATTTCCGCACGTGTGTTCAAACAAAAATTGAAATCTTTAATGGATTTAATTGTCAAGCATCACGTTTTGGAGAGACACGCTGTTGGATGTATTCCATCGAATGGCAAAAAAGAGGATTGCCACATGCACAACATTTTGATTTGGTTGATGGAAAAAATCACACCAGATCAAATTGATCAAGTCATCTCAGCAGAAATACCAGATGACGACATTGATCCAGAGTTACTTGAAGTCGTCACCAAAAACATGATTCATGGTCCATGTGGCTTCCTCAATAACAATTCACCTTGCATGTCTGATGGAAAATGCACAAAACGGTACCCAAGACATTTACATGCAGAGACAATCACTGGCAATGACGGATATCCACTATATCGTCGACGCTCAACTGAAGATGGCGGCAAATCTATCACTTTAAAAGTACGAAACAATGATCTTCAAGTCGATAATCGTTGGGTTGTACCGTATTCACCGTTACTCTCGAAAACGTACAAAGCACACATCAATGTCGAGTATTGCAATTCGGTTAAATCGATCAAGTACATTTGCAAATATGTCAACAAAGGAAGCGATATGGCAGTTTTTGGAGTGGGAAATGCAACTGCGTCTATCGATGAAATAGACCAATATCAAGTGGGACGCTACATTAATAGTAATGAAGCAGTATGGCGTATTTTTATCACTTCCAATCCATGAACGTCATCCACAGTTGTTCATTTGGCAGTGCACCTTGAAAATGGACAGCGCGTGTACTTCACAACAGAAAATGCAAGTGAACGAGCATTGTCACCACCACCAACAACGTTAACTGCATTTTTTTTCATTGTGTGGGAATGATATGTCTGCAAAGACACTACTTTACTCTGAAGTGCCAACATACTACACATGGAATGCATCAGCGAAAAAGTTTCAACGTCGCAAACAAGGTAAAGCAGTTGAAGGACATACCAATTTATATTCGACCGACGCGTTAGGCCGTCTGTACACTGTTCACCCAAACAATGCAGAATGCTTTTACTTGCGATTACTGTTAATCAACGTACGTGGACCGACATCCTTTCAAGAATTAAGAACAGTAAACGGTCAAGTATGTGCCACTTATCGTGAAACTTGCCAAGAATTACATCTTCTTGAAAACGATGCACACCGGGACACTTCACTCGCTGATGCATCACATACTGCTCAACCTCAGCAAATACGCACATTATTTGCCATCATATTGACAACTTGCTTGCCATCCAATCCAAAAGATCTTTGGGAAAAATACAAAGACTGTATGAGTGAAGACATCCTACATCGTTTGCGTGCAATGAATCAAAATCCGGACATTCAATTCACACAAAATGTGTATAATGAAGCATTGGTTTCGACGGAGGACATATGTTTGGCAATCGCTAACAAACCACTGGTACAATTGGGAATGACTGCGCCAGATCGATCTGCAAACGATCTTTTCGATCGTGATTTGCAACGAGAATCACTCTTTGATGTAGACGAATTGTGTGCATTTGTTCAAACGAATCTTCTGAAATTGGTTCCAGAACAACGTATAGTGTATGACATAATTATGCATGCAATTAAAAGCCAAACCGGCGGATTGTATTTCCTAGATGCGCCCGGGGGCACAGGGAAAACTTTTCTCATTTCACTTATATTGGCAACCATACGATCACGACAAAATATTGCGCAGGCTATCGCATCATCTGGAATTGCGGCAACTCTTTTGGATGGTGGCCGAACAGCACATTCAGCACTAAAATTGCCCTTGAATATTCACATCACTGAGACACCAACATGCAATATCCGAAAATATTCTGGAATGGGTAAAGTACTCCAATCATGTCAACTCATTGTATGGGACGAATGTACTATGGCACACAAAAAAGCATTGGAGGCGCTTCATCGTACACTACAAGATTTCAGAGGAAATGAACAGCTCTTCGGTGGCGCACTTATTTTTTTGTCTGGTGATTTTCGACAAACTCTACCAGTTATACCACGTTCAACACCCGCTGATGAACTTAATGCATGTCTGAAATCATCAGTTTTGTGGCGACACGTTCAGAAATTGACTTTGAAGACCAACATGCGTGTACAACTACAACATGATGCATCCGCAGAAGTTTTCGCAAAACAATTGTTGGATATTGGGAATGGAAAAATGCCAATCGATGAATCCACACATAGTATCACGTTGCCAACAAACTTCTGTAACATCACAGCAACTATAGACGAATTAATTGACAAAGTTTTCCCAAATATGGCACGGAATCACAAAAATCATCAATGGCTCAGTGCACGTGCTATATTAGCAGCTAAAAACAACGATGTCAATGCCATCAATTGCGCCATTCAAAACGAAATACCAGGCGAAGCGACAACGTATAACTCTATAGATTCTATGATGAATCAAGACGAAGTTGTCAATTATCCAACTGAATTCTTGAATTCCCTTGATTTGCCAGGCATACCGCCGCACGTTTTAACATTGAAAATTGGTGTGCCTATCATTCTTCTCCGAAACATCAATCCACCTCGACTTTGCAACGGTACCAGGCTTGCAGTCAAAAAGATGATGAACAATATCATCGAAGCTACAATTTTGAATGGGAAATTTAAAGGAGAAGATGTACTGTTGCCTCGCATCCCAATGATTCCAACAGACATGCCATTCGAATTCAAACGCCTGCAGTTTCCGGTGCGAGTTGCATTTGCCATGACGATCAACAAAGCACAGGGACAATCGCTACAAGTGTGTGGACTACATTTGGAAAATCCGTGCTTCACACACGGACAGCTATATGTGGCCTGTTCACGCGTTGGAAAATCTTCGGATTTATTCGTCTACGCACCAGACAGAAAAACAAAAAATATTGTTTATCAAAAAGCACTACGTTAGACATCATATTTGGTGTTCGGCTTTAACTTGAAATTTATACAAGATTTAAAAAAAAATAATCCTAGCATTAAGCAAACTTTTCTCCTCTAGATAGACAGACAGACAGGCAGGCATGCAGGCAGGCAGGCAGGCAGGCAGGCAGGAGAGGAGGCAAAGAAGAGAAGAAGGATGGGAATATGAGAAGAAGTAGAATTTGGGGATGAAAAAGAGGGGAAGAAGAAAAAGAGGTTGAGAAGAAGAAGGCGAAAAGGATGAGAAAGATAAAAAAAAAAGGAGGATGAGGAGAATAGAATGAGAAATAGTAGAAAAGTACAAATGTCTTCATGCTTTTTAAATGCATTATGTTCTGGTGTTTCTTTAACACATTTGATCCTGGGGGAAATTTTTGGCTTTATGTCATAGTCGTAATCTAACACCTTTAGTTTTGGGTATATTTGACAAAGCTGCCCTCGTGTAACTTTAACCCATTCTGCCTTGATTATTGCTTTAGACTCCTGCCTCTGAACCACTTGGATCCAACATTGATTATCCTCTAAACATGATTGTCAGAAGATGTTGATTTAAGTGCGGGGGTCCATGTGGTACTTCCAGCATGCCAGCACAATAATAACACCATCAAGTGCAGTTGTGTTTAGAAAATAGGTGCATAACATCGTATATTCACAGCAAATGCCCGGTATCAGTTGCAAGTTTATTTGTTGCTTTCACTTTCTGTATTTCAAACTGCTATAATAATAACTCTTTCTGTTCCAGGAGTTTATTACTTTAAAATAACACATTTGTATGATATTCTTCATGTCAAGTTTCTCAAATACAAAGTTAGTTTATCTATTTGCAAATTATTTAAAGTAGCCTCAGCAAGTGTTACATAAAAACTGCACGTCATTACGAGTGCAAATGACTCAAGAGTCTCATTGTTGATGTTAACCTAATGAAGAAATAAATCACTATTACTGCCTCTAAAATTGTCTTATTTAAAACGAAATCAGCCACAGGCAAGTGAGGACTACATTATTGTATTACTTTAGGCTGACCGTACATACTTCACGAAATCATGCTCATTATGTGAACGATCCTGCAAGATTCTCGACTCTACAGCAGACAATATAACTATAGTGAATATTTCTTGAATTCAATAATTCAGTTTTCCATTTCATGTTTTCAACTTGGCATTGCTTGTCAGGTTCTGGGCGAAGCCGGGCCGGATCAGACAGATAGACAGACAGATAGACAGACAGACA
>JACEFZ010004326.1:0-29019 GCA_014155875.1 Cepaea nemoralis | reverse complement strand
AATGACTGTGTAGTGTTTTAAAATATTGCAGGTCAAGTTTCGTATTTACCTATTATGTTGCATGAACTTTACAGGGGGTGAATACAAAACTTGGACCGGCAATATTTTCAAACACTGCACAGTCATTAAAAATACACCCTATACACCCACAGTTATATCGTCGCTAGATGCATGAAGACCGTAAACTGGTCAGAAAAATTAGTCGTAGACAGTCAAAATTATTTGGGCACGTTATGAGAAGCCGGAGAATTTGGTGATAACTGGTAAGATTGAGGGGAAAGGTACAAAAGGAAGACAGAGAGATAAATATCTAGATGTATTGGGCACATGGCATATTCGAGACAAGAATACGATGATGATCAAAGACTCTGCTGATCGTGTGAGACGACGAAACATGACCGCCCAAGCTTATCTGTATTGCACATCATTATGATGATGATAGTGATAAGATCCCTCTGATTCGCCCAATTTTAAGACAGCAAGGAGGCGATGAAGGTCGCCATAACCTTCAAACATGCCTTATAAATAGGCGAGAAAGCAATGGGAAGTTGTCAAAAAACTGACCTAAACATATTAGTTGCTACGGTTCTCATAGCAATCCAAATAAAATTAGTGGAACTGTGGTAATGATGTGGAAATGTAAACAATATAAAATAATTGATATATTTGGTTGTTTCGGGATTTTAGATTTAAATATTGGCAACGCTGATCGTATTCTGGTATGAACCTAAGGCCTATTCACGTCCCACATTAGTAGTTCCACATTGACGTGCATAGGCCTTTGGTTCATACCAGAATATAAAATAACACAAAATAATGCAGCTTTACAGAACAGAATTACAAGGGGAAAAAAAAAAACAGGACTCTGCAGAGACTAGCCCTCATCAGCAAACAAATACATACACAAAACACAACATATATCGGAGAAGAAACTTCAGTGCTTACATTCAGGCATAATAACGGGATGAGAAGAATGAAAAGATAACAAAATGAGAACAATGAAGAGAAAATGAACATAATTTTAAACAAATTGTTACTACTTATCTCAGAATCCAGGCTGTGATACTAACATTAATGTCACCTTGATACTCTTATATATACAGTCGTGGGATGTCATGGTCATCTGTGATGTCATGGGCAATGAAATAGGTGATGGTAACGGTTCAGTGCAGAACCTAGGTAAATGAGTGACATCAAAAAGGAGGAGAAAGGTAAGGCGCGGGTTGTGGAAGCAATGGGGATGTGATGGTGGTCCGAGAGTGGAAACTAAGAAGGAATGCCCCGGTGGATTTCTATACAATGCAGGAGTGGGTGTCAGTGAAAGGTTGGCCATAGTGACGAATGTTAAAGAGCATTGATGTGTGCACTTAAGTATGATGGCGGTAATAACGAAACTCATTGTCTGTGCCCCTGTATGTGTGTACCAAGAGAATCCTAAAGTCTGGGTGAACTGATATGTAAGAGCGCACAGACATACATCTACACACATCAACAAACATTCATACAACCGTATACATGCATATGGATATGGTATATATGAGAAAGGAGTGAGTGAGAGAGAGAGAGAGAGAGAGAGAGAGTGAGAGAGAGAGAGAGAGAGAGAGAGAGAGAGAGAGAGAGAGAGAGAGAGAGAGAGGGTGTTAGGTATAGAACCTGCGATATGTCGCATAGGATATAGAGAATTAGAAGGTCTAAAAATACGTGCCTTCACTCATACTGCTCCATATTACACTCAACTCTACTGATCCTATTTCATATGGAACAGTATGAGTAAAGCCACGTATTCTTAAAGCTTAAAATTCCGCATATCCTATGCGACATATCGCAGATACAATACCGAACCCATCCCCCTCCCCACCCTCTCTTTCTTCCTTCCAACTCCCCCCTCTCTCTATAGAAGACTATGTAGCAGCAGCAGCAGTAGTAGTAGTAGTAGTAGTAGTAGTAGTAGTAGTAGTAGTAGTAGTAGTAGTAGTAGTAGTAGTAGTAGTAGTAGTAGTAGTAGTAGTAGTGCTGGTAGTGGTAGTGGTAGTGGTAGTATTGGTTGCGGTAGTGGTAGTTGTAGTGGTTCTAGTAGTAGTACTGGTAGTGGTAGTAGTAGTTGTAGTACTAGTGGTAGGTGCAGCAGCAGCAGGAGCAGCAGCAGCAGCAGTAGTAGTAGTAGTAGTAGTAGTAGTAGTAGTAGTAGTAGTAGTAGTAGTAGTAGTAGTAGTAGTAGTAGTAGTAGTAGTAGTAGTAGTGGCTGTGACAGACGCCATAGTGTGTGGATTTATTAAAAAATAAATTGTTTACACGAAACGAAGTATTTCGCGTGACCCTAAATACGACCAGGATATTATCCGCAGACAGAAGATGTATTGGGTCCTGCTGTTCAGGAGTATCTGCGTGTCACGTGAGGTGGCTGAAAGATTAACAGCTAAATATTTTGATTAAATTATGACCCAAATGACTATTCACCAGCCATGACCTCCTATGGACAACAATCCCCTTCAAATTCATTTCCGAAATATAACTGATGTGGTGACAGAATTATTAATCTGAGGCCGGGATGGGATGATGATGATAGCTTCGCTTATGAAGGTGGACGGGATAGGTGTAATGTAAAAATGTGTATGATGATGAAGTTGACAATTGCCGATCTGGTGGCCATGTGTTCGAATCTCCACGGTAATGATAATTGTTTAATAGACCTAAGCTCACAGCTCTAAATGAATACATGAAGTGTTCTGCGACGTAAAGACGGCAGGTGTTATGCTCATCGCATAAACCACTGAATGGGCATTGATCTACACAAATTATGGGGAAACACCATATACCCATGCACCTGAAGAAGTTAAGGTGGGTGTCTTTTTTCCCCTTAGTATAACCTTTTTACATAGACGAGATGTAATTTCTTTTACTTTCTCAAAATGACAGGAATGATTGGAACCTTGCAGTCTTGACAGACGATTTATACTCCATAACACAAAGCCTGGATTGAATTTAGAGACCATGTGTTGCCCATGCAGCATGACCCCTCTCTCGGCCTGTCTAGTTTAGTCCAGAGGAAAGGTAACATCTATTCGTTTGGAACAAGACAAACTGCAGAAGTTGCAGGATCAGCAAAGCAATGCTCTAACCCTCCCCCAGTCGGAGCTTCGATCAAGTTGTCAATTCGATTCCAGTTGTCAATCAAGGCTTAGGGCCTGGTCTGCCCTGCTATGACATTTAGTCTTTATGTTGCATTTCCTCATACTAGGATAAGGATTTTATCCTCCCAATTGCCCTCCTCCGCCCGAAGCCGTTCGCACAATATGGGATGGCGGGTTTGGTAAGCGCCACCCAACATTCGGCGCTAACAAAAGCAGGTAGTACCGTCTACTGTCATACGGTAGATCAGTCAAATCTGACTAATACCTGACACACTATCTCAAAATAATGTATTTATTAATCTGTTAGAGTCTTAACACTCGTTCTATCGTTGTACTATGTTAATCTGCAGCCGCGAGAGCTTAATGGCTAGATGCTCTCCTCCAGACCCGGTGGTCATAGGCTGAGATCCACAAAGTGTCGAATGTTTAGTTCACCTGGGCTCTCATGTCGATGCAACCTCAGATGGGTTCCAGGAAACTTTATGGGAAGCAAAACCGACCTGCGTGGTAATAACCACATCAGCCGCCGAGTGCGGATTGGCCTTTAAGAACAGCGGTCTAGCCTCATAGGCCCAGTGCGCCTTAAGACGAGTAAAAGTGATTGTTACTTCTATTAAGTTATTAAACAAATATATTGTAGGGCATTTTTACACACAATAATCGGATTTGTTTTCACACACCAAAAGAAACTATTTGGCTTTAATATTTTTAAAACATCCACATTTCACATGGCTGGTAACTCTAAGCAATTAAACACCGTAAACGATTCCCTAATCGTATGAATGTTATCCTTCATTCCTTCCTTGCCTCGTTCCCTACCTCCGTGCCTCTCTCTCTCCCTTCCTCCCTTTCTCAACAGTTTTTTTTTTTTTTCAAATACCCAATGAACTGATTCACCCGTTTCATTTCTTGGTGCATAAAGCTGTATTACATTCTTCCTTACCTTTTTTTCTGGTGCTAAATGTTGCTATTATTATTCTAGAACACACTGCTTCTCACACTATTAATGCACTCTCTGCTTCTTTAAATAGCATTAAGGCCACTTCTTCAGTGTAAACGACATTTTCCTCTGCGTGGCCAGAGATGATCATTGATTCGCACGTGTTTAGAAGATTTTAGTAGTATTATTATCATCACATTCCGCAGTTTTCAGTTGAATAAATATGATTATTACAAAGCAGGGAATGTACGAGAATATTCCGACCGAATGTCGATATATGCACCAATGCTTGCAGGTTAAAATTCGACAGCGAACAAATGAACCATGGAATCGCTGATTCATTATTAATGTCCTGAAATCAAAATTGTTCAGACATTCTTTTCATATTTAATGAATGAACTGAAACAACCAGGCAACCTAAGGAGAATGTCTATATAATGCGGTAAGCAAGATCGAACGTAACTGGTTCCAAATGTCGTTCGTTATAGCAATCGTTCTTTCTAGCATACAGTGAAATATTTGTATTCAGGAGTTAAGTTAGTTGCATATCCTTTACAGGACGTAGAAGTCAACTCCAGCATTTCTGGCTGTTTGTGATTCCTAGGCAAGTTTATGTTCAGTAGTTTGCAATTACTTTCTGAACGACCGGCATTCAAACAATTGTATGGAAACAAACGCAAGGCAATCTGCTTCTAAATCTCCCCCAGCTGTGTTTCGAACGCGGTATGCGGGATTACGAATTGCATTCGTAACCTCTTCGCCACTGAGCGGGTATTCAGAGGCAATATGTATAAAAGCAGAATAAAATGATCTTTAATATGAATAAATTGTACAGGCACCGGGTGTATTTTTAATGACTGTGCAATGTTTGAAAATATTTCCGGTCCACATTTTGTGTGTACCTATTATGTTGCATGAACTTTACAGAGGGAGAATACAAAACTTGGATCGGCAATAATTTTAAAAAATCCCACGTTCATTAAAAATACACTCTATAGAAGATGTAGCACAGTGGCTAGACAGTCGCCTGCCGGTCCGGTGAGCGTGGGTACAGTCCGTATCGAGGCTAATTAAGATTGTGAAAACTGACCTAATAAAAGGATGTCAATTGCAACGAGAAATAGAGTGTTGAAGTGCTCTATAGAACATGTTCTTCTATATGAATGTGAAAGGTGGACATTGAGCAGACTAGCTGAAAAACATCTAGTGGTAGTGGAAATGTGGTTTCTAAATAAATTACTTGCGTATCATTTACAGGGCTCGCAGTCAATTCCAGCATTATTTTTTTTTTTGGGGGGGGGGGGGGGGGGGGGGGGGGGGGCTGTTAGTGATCTATTTGAAGTTTACGTTCAGTAGTTTGCCATTGCACCCGTACCATTTTATTAAAAACCCAACATCTGCTGCCAAATTGCCAGCAGCTGTGTTTCGAATGCGGTATGCGGGATTACAAACTGCATGCGTAAACCCTTGACCACGGAGCGGGTGTTGTTGCTAAAGAAAATACAAAGAATACCAAGGACAGACAGAAAACCCAATTAGCAAATCCTAC
This sequence comes from Cepaea nemoralis, assembly GCA_014155875.1. Classification (NCBI taxonomy): domain Eukaryota; kingdom Metazoa; phylum Mollusca; class Gastropoda; order Stylommatophora; family Helicidae; genus Cepaea; species Cepaea nemoralis. Next base: position 23,399 of record JACEFZ010004326.1, on the reverse strand, counting down.
ATAAGGCAAATGAAAACCGCAAACTGATTAGATAAATTAGACGGAGACACATTTTAGTGGGCACGTTAGGAGACGAAATAAACTGGAGAACATGGTGACAAATGGCAGATTGAGGAGAAAAGAACAAGGGGAAGGGAGAAGTAAATATCTCGATGGTGGGACCACATGGCATGGTGGCACAAGAACACAGAGCTGAGTAGCGACTCTGGTGATCGTGTAAGATGGTGAAACATTACTCCCACATTTACCGGTATGGCACATGTTGATGATGAGGTTTCCGGGTGGAAGCAGCCTAAAATGGGTATCAAGAGAAATCTTAGGAAGTAAATGCGTGAGGCATAATACTGATTACATCACCCACCCAATGCGGACTGCTCTGTAATAAAAGGGTCTAGCAGCGTATTGATGATGCGCTTTATTGTGTGTAAATGGAGTCCTTTACTTAATTACTATACATTACACATGTAAATCTGGAAAGCATAGACAATGTTTCGTCAATGAAGTTGTGAACACAGTAACATTATTGTATAGTATGTATACTCTTAACACGTAACTTGGAAAATCATTAACAATATTTCGTTACTGAAGCTGCGAACAATCTTTCCTTAAAAGGAAGCATAAACAATACAGATAAACGTGAAAACCATAGTCATGCGTTCTATACAGAAACCTATTACCCTATAGACAACATCAAAAGCATAAGAGTTTATGGTGATCATTCGCCATCAAGCGCCATCTCCTCACTGAAGGTCGGCTGTAAAGATTCTCCGACATCTTTTGTCTTTTCCAGGTAAGAGTATGATTCAGCTTTTCCATTTACAGCATTAAGATTTTCATCATCATCCTCATCACGTTCCATCGAAACATTGAATTTCGGCATCTTTATAGGTGCTTAGAAAATTGTAGTAGTCAAAGAATTTATTTTTTTTTTTTTAAAGAAAGATTGCTGTAGGGGGAAAAGATCTGCACCAGATAAACCGCTAGATGATAGTGGATGAATATGAAGTCGTTTTTCACAATCACATTGATGGCTATTTAAATTATCTGTTTCTGTTACATCTGCACCATTGGTGTTTTGAAATGACTGTGATTTTACACAATGACAGTTTCGACTTGAAGCCCTCCAGCTGTCAACATTGCCCCGCACCCCTCCCCCACTGTTCACATCCTTCGACTTCTGCTGAGAGAGACTGCTGGCTTACGGGCTTGTCAGATGTGCCGTGACATCAACTCTTCATCATAATCATAAATATTAAATTCAGGGAAAGTGAAAACTGACGGATAACACAAACACACACAACAACGTTTGGGCATAAGTAAAAAGAAAATAATAATAATAATAATTAATGTAACTTTTACCCCCGCTTTAAGTCGCACTTGGGCACATGACAGGACCCATAATTGTACAGGCCAATCGAGGCTCAGTGGGTGGTGTGGTCAATATCTGGCCGGCCGCCTTTACTTCCAACACATGTCCTGGTACCCATGTCAGGCTGGTTGACCTGGGAGTCCGTGTCATTTTTACACATTCCAATACTTCCCGATGTGGCTCGAACCTTTAACCGTCGGGCTGACAGGCCAGCGTCTAGCAACTAGCCTATCGCGGCTCCCGTCATCGGTCACGTGCCACACATAATTGCATTTCCTGTATATCTTACAAGTGGCTGGGAGTCTCTGTGGCGAGTTGGTGACGCCGCTTGCCTCGTGTTCGCAAGGGTGTGGGTTTGACACAGGGCAATGTCGTCGGTGTCAATAGTGCAATTTTCTCGGAGACTTCTGAGGGTCTTCGCTGGAGATACGGAGTTCATACTTTGTGCGAGGCTTTCGTCAGTCCATCCTACGGAAGGATTCTCCGTGGCAAAGTGGTCAAGCCGTATATCTCATGCTCCGAAGGTCGTGGGTTCGATTCCGGGTTATGTCTTTCGGTCCGTGACTGCATTTATCTCGGAGGCTGCTCGTGCTTCCGAATTCGTGCTTTTTGCCACGCCTTCGGTGGGCTGCCCTGCGGAATGAAACCGAGTCATATGGGATAAAACCCGGTGCAATGAAGTCGACCCTCTCGACTTTTAAGACATTTTTAAATATGAAAACCGTAAACTGATTAGACAGATTTGATGTAGGCAGTCACAAAATTTTAGCACGTTATGAGAAACAATAATCTACATAACTTGATGATAAATGGTAAGATTGAAGGGAAAGAACAAGAGGAAGGCAGAGAGATAAATATTTAGATGGGTGTCTTGGGCACATGGCATGGTCGAGACAAGAACACAGTTATGATCAAAGACTGCTGATCGTGCGAGACGGCTAAACATAACCGCCCACCCTTATTGGAATGGGACATGATGATGATGATGATGATGATGATGATGATGATGATGATGATGATGATGATGATGATGATGATGATGATGATGATGATGATGATGATGAATGATGATGATGAGATCCCTCTGATCCGCCCAATTTTTAGACAGCAAGGAGGCGATGAATATCGCCCTACCGGCAAACATGGTTTACAAAATGCGAAGAAAGCAATACCTTTCTGAAGGATACATAGCCATTATGGGATATAACTCGGTACAATGAAGTCGATACCCTTGCCTTATAAAACCCTTTATAGTGTGGCTAGAACACGGAACTTGTGACAGATGAATGCAGGACAGACATAATCAGTGATTTACTGACGGAAGGACAGGCAGAATCAGTGATTTACTGACGGAAGGACAGGCAGAATCAGTGATTTACTGACGGAAGGACAGGCAGAATTAGTGATTTATTGACGGAAGGACAGACAGAAGCAGTGATTTATTAACGGAAAGGCAGGCAGAATCAGTGATTTACTGACGGAAGGACAGGCAGAATCAGTTATTTATTGACGGAAGGACAGACAGAAGTCAGTAATTTACTGACGGAAGGATAGGCAGAATCGGTGATTTATTGACGGAAGGACAGGCAGAATCCGTGATTTACTGACGGAAGGACAGACACAATCAGTGATTTATTAACGGAAAGGGCAGGCAGAATCAGTGATTTATTGACGAAAGGACAGGCAGAATCAGTGATTTACTGACGGAAAGGACAGACAGAGACAGTGATAAGGACAGGCAGAATCAGTGATTTACTGACGGAAGGACAGTCAGTGATTTACTGTAGGAAGGACAGGCAGAATCAGTGATTTATTGATTGAAGGGAATGCAGAATCAGTGATTTACTGACGGAAGGACAGGCAGAATCAATGATTTATTAACGGAAGGTCAGACAGAATCAGTGATTTACTGACGGAAGGACAGACTGGTAAGTAAACACACAACCAGACGGAAACGAACAAGCTTTCACAGACAAATAGCAGCCACACGTACGGACTGTCGGACAGAGGAGTCTAGAGTAATGGATCCGTTCATGATAAAATAAGATAATAGTTGAAACCAGTTAAACAGATAAGATACATAGATGGATAAGTATAGGGTTGGGTATGTGGATATTTAAATTTATCAGGCGGCAAATAGGAAAGCCAGACAGTCTCACAAACAGACAAGTAGGGGGTCTGACAGATAGATGAATTGACGGACAAACCAAGAGACGGGCGGGTGGGCTAGCAGACAGATGAATAGACAGAGATGGACAGACGGATTGACGGATGGATGGAGGGAGGGTGGGGTGTATGGATGGATGGATGGATGGATGGATGGATGGATGGATGGATGGATGTGGCTTCGGTAAGTAGATAAGCAGGCAGATGGTCAGACAGTCATGCGGGCAGACAAGCATGAAAACAGACAGATATCAGACATTACAAACACTTCTAATAAACGTGGCTATTGACTGTCGCCATTAAGCCCCATACTCCGAAATGAACATGTTTAGGGCGGATGTGTTGTCAGTCGTCGGCCTATTGATCGCTGGTGGATGACGTATGCAGATGGCCGGTTAAACAGCCAAATGATTATTGGAAGCATTGCTAAGAAAATAATCTCAAACTGCCTGCTGTTCCATATCTTATGTTTGCGCGCTTGGCGACACGAATATTCGTCGATTCTTCACGGGAGAATCTGGGAGATAATGACTTGAATGTCAGAGAAGTTGACTTAGAGCGGCGTGATCGAAGTGAAGCCCGATGAGTGTGTAATGTGAGATGGTGTTAATGGAGACGGCGATAGACAAGATGTTTGATAAGTGCATCATATTTGTTATTGTTGTTGCGTTGGATGGTATGTATAAGAGCCAATCTTCTCCTTTTTTATGTAGTGATGTTATTAAAGCAGATATATTTTGGATTCTATAAACATTATAACGTTAATATGACGGTTTCTTTTTCTCGCCACTCAGCTCTCTCTCTCTCTCTCTCTCTGTCTGTCTCTCTCTGTCTCTCTCTCTCTCTTCTCTCTCTCACTCTCTCTCCTCTCCCCCCCCCCACCCCCCTCTTGCGCTTCTCCGTTTTCTTTCTTGTAATTTCATGTGTGGGCTCTTTTGGGGTTTCCAATTGATTCATTCGCAATCAAACACTTTCTATGCTCCCTAATCTGTCAGCACGGGGTTTAAGTGTTTTTGTATATCACTGGTGATATATTATTAATATTATAATTATAGGATTTAGGTTGAGCAAATCAACGAACATGAGAAGTAAAATTGGATAGCTATACTAGAACACAACCACAAGTGACAAAGCTGGCGTTGCAGCTAAAGTCTTTGACAGCACGTAAACATCGAACATATAATGATACTACTACGTGTTTACAAGATTATATAAATGGTAAGAATTTAAGTTGTGCATAAATGGCTAGATCCTTGTTCATACATGGTTAGAACGCTGGGCATACATGGTTAGAACTATGTGCATACATGGTTAGAATTCTGTGAATATGGTTAGAATGTTGTTGTTATGATCGGAACGTTGTGGTGACGGTTAGAACGTTGGGATTATGCTTACAGCGTTGTGATGATGGCTAGAATGTTGTGATGATGGTTAGAACGTTGTGGCGATGGTTAGAATGTTGTGATTATGTTTAGAACTTTCTGATGATGGTTAGAATATAATGATAATGGTTAGAATGTTGTGATTATGTTTAGAACGTTGTAATTATGGTCAGACCGTTGTGATGGTGGCTTGAACATTGGGATGATGGTTAGAATGTTGTGATCATGGTTAGAACATTTTGATAATGTTTAGAAAAATGTGATGATGTTTAGAACATTGTGCATTGATGGTTACAACATTGTGATGATGGTTAGAACGTTTAGATGATGTTGAGAACGTTATGATGATGATTAGAAGGTTGTGACAATGGTTAGAACGTTGTGATGATGGTTGGAACGTTGTGATGATGGTCAGAAAATTGTGATGATGGTTAGACCATTGTGCAATGATGGTTAGAACGTTGTGATGATGGTTAAAACATTGTGGTAATAGTTAGAACGTTGTACATAGCTGGTTAGAATATGATGTATAGATGATTAAAACGTTGTGAGTAAATGTTTAACACCTTGTGTGTAGATGGTTAGAGTGTGTGTTGTGTGCTTCCATGCCGCTTGTCTTCATTTTTACCTTGTTGGTTGATTTTCGAAAACTTATCATCCTATACAGAACGTCGCTCTCATTATGACGCGCCGGTAAGCCTCTCCATCTCTTGTCATGTTTCCTGTCTCATGACCCCTCATGCCAAAGATTCCGCTATCAATTTTCGTTCTGGTCCAATTCTGACTATTCTGTAGAGAATAAGTTAGTAGTATACTAGGGTTTCCAGACCCCATTTTCAGCCTCCATAGTAGTGTTTATGAAGGAAATATGGATAAAATGGCTCCAGAACCTGGAGGCTGATAGGGTTTATGAAGGAAATATTTTTTTGAGTTGGGCGGGGGGAAATATTTGGTGGGAAATTTTTTTCGGCGTGTGGGAACGAAATTTTTGGCGCTGCCTGGTGGGTGTAAAAGTAATTAAGGTAAATGTTTAGTTGGTTCTGGAAAGCGAAGGGGGAAAGTTATTTTGGTTACGTCTATTAGTATGGGTAGTGATAAACAAGGGTGTGATGGGTCGTTCTACTCATGGGTATATGGTGGTGGCGTATATGAATGTGTATGCATGGTGCTGTATAAACAAGGGTGTGATGGGTCGTGGTTTCTACTCATGGGTATATGGTGGTGGTGTAGACATAATGTGTATGTGTGGTGATGTATAAACAAGGGTGTGACGGGTATATGGTGGTGGCGTATATGAATGTGTTAGTATGCGTGGTGTAGTGATGTATACACAAGGGTGTGATGGGTATATGGTGGTTACGTATATGAATGTGTATGTGTAGTGATGTATACACAAGGGTGTGATGGGTATATGGTGGTTACGTATATGACTGTGTTAGTATGCGTGGTGTAGTGATGTATAAACAAGGGTGTGATGGGTAGTGGTTTCTACTCATGGGTTGGATATATGGTGGTGGCGTATATGAATGTATTAGTATGTGTGGTGTAGTGATGTATAAACAAGGGTGTGATGGGTATATGGTGGTTACGTATATGAATGTGTTAGTATGCGTGGTGTAGTGATGTATAAACAAGGGTGTGATGGGTCGTGGTTATACTCGAAGTAAGAGGTGGTTACTATCATCTGAACAGTGTGATAGTAGTGAAGGTAAAGGGTGGTATATTCACTACCATCATTACAAACGAAATCTTATAAAGTTATAATAGGTGTCATTTGATGGTAAGGGGTATTAATGATCAAGTAGGAGTGATATAGGGGTGGTCATAAATGTAATAAGAGGTGTTCGCAGTTACACACTGGTCAACCAGTGGTCAAGTGGTCAAGTAAGGGTCAAGTAGTCAAGTAAGGAAATTTTAGGGAAAAGTGATTGTAATGATATGGTGATGATTAAAGAGTGGTAAATTAGTGGTCAAGCAGTGGTCAAGCAGTTGTCAAGTGGTCAAGTAAGGAAAATTTTAGGGAAAATTGGTCGTAGTGACATGGTAATGTATAAATTAGTGGTAAATTAGTGGTAAATTAGTGGTCAAGTAGTGGTCAAGTAGTGGTCAAGCGGTGTGTAAGTGAGGAACATTTTAGGAAAATTTTAGGGAAAAGTGATTGTAACGACATGGTGATGATTAAAGAGTGGTAAATTAGTGGTCAAGCAGTGGTCAAGCAGTGGTCAAGTGAATAAATTTTAGCGGAAAAGTGGTCGTAGCGACATGGTGATGTTTAAAGGGTGGTAAATTAGTGGTCAAGTAGTGGTCAAGTAGTGGTCAAGTAGTAGTCAAGTGGTCGAGTGACCACTTAAATTGTAGAGGACGATGTGCCTAAGATTATGGTAGTGATTAAAGTGATCGATGACGTGGTCAAGCAGTGGTCAAGCAGTGGTCAAGTAGTCGAGTGACCACTTAAATTGTAGGGGAAAGTACGTATAGTGCAATGGTGGTGGGTAGAGTGAAGAAGAATCAATAGTAGTGATAATAGTACTACCAATATTATCGACAAGAATATTAACTGGTACGTTATTATTATACTATATTTTTGTGGGGTGTGTAAAAATCATACAAAGAGGGTCATACAAACACAAAGAGGATCACACAAACACACATACAAATACAAAGACAACCAAGTACATACTTGATACACACAAATACAAAGACAACGAAACACACACACACACACACACACACACACACACACACACGTACACACATACAGATACAGAAGTACAGACAAACCATACCATTACTACTGTCACAACAACAGCTATACACAAGTACACACCCATAATCAAAGACACAAAGAGGGTCACACACACACATACAAACACAATGACAACCATACACAGACAACCCATACCATTACTACTATCAGTATCAACAACTATATACAAGTACACACAGACACACCCATCGCCAACGATTACTACTGTCATCACAACTATACACAAGTACACACCCATAATCAAATAAACAACCACTCAAGTACAAACACAAAGACAACCATACACAGACACACCCATCGCCAACGATTACTACTGTCATCACAACTATACACAAGTACACACCCATAATCAAATAAACAACCACTCAAGTACAAACACAAAGACAACCATACACAGACAACCCATACTATTACTACTGGTACCACAACAAGTACACACCCAATATCAATTACACATATACACACCTACAAACAAAACACACAAAGACAACCCATCGCCTAGGATTACTACTGTCATCACAACTATACACAAGTGCACACCCATAATCAATTACACAAATACACACCTACAAACAAAAACACACAAAGACAAAGACAACCAAACACACGTACAGACACAGAAGTACAGACAACCCCATACCATTACTACTGTCATCATAACTATACACAAGTACAGACACACTCACCCATAATCAATTACACAACTACACACCTACAAGCAAAAACACACAAAGACACAGACACACTTGTTACATACATTCACAGAAGTACAGACAATCCATACTATTACTACTGTCATCACAACTATACACAAGTACACACAGACACACTCACCCATAAGCAATTACACAAATACACCACCTACAAACAAAAACACACACAAAGACACAGACACACTTGTACATACAGACACAGACAACCCATACTATTACTACTGTCATCACAAGTACACACAAACACACTCACCCATACACAAGAACATTCAAAGACAAACACAAAGACAGCCAAGTACACACACACACACATACACACCCATCGCCTAGGATTACTACTGTCATCACAACTATACTCAAGTACAGACACACCCATCGCCTAGCATTACTACTCTCATCACAACTATATACAACCACGTACAGACACGCATACAACAACAAAGACAGACACAAAACACATACAGACACCCATACACACTTGATACACTTGTACATACAGACACATAAGTACACAAAAAACAAAGACAGACCCAAAACATTACTACTGGTACCTCAACCAGTACAGATACACTTACCCATAAGGACTAAACTATACAAACCACATACCCCCTTTTGGTAAAGAACGCGGATGTCCGAGACAGCCCCTACGTCATCACCGCCATGTGCAAAAGTCATTAAGTGGTAGCATGAGTCATCGGTTTGTGGGAAGCAGGCGGGCGGCGTGAGAATAGCTTGTCTACAAAATTGCTACGTCGGCTATGTAGGGTGCAGACCCAGTGTATAAAATAGAAGGCGTCTCTTGTGAGCTCAGTGCCAGTTCACGGCTGACTTGGGTATCTACAGATTTATTTTTGTGAAACCTGCTGTTGTAAGTCGCTTAGTGTAGTAAGCAGATACTGTTCACGTGCTGACTTGGCTAGCTACAGCAGTGAAACAGGTTGGTGTGAGCGTTATTCGTTTCGTCGGCATCTGATAAAACAGTGATCGCGGTTGTAAAAAGCGGAAAGTGTGTCTTATGACCAGTTTATCAATATGACCACCAGATCTACTTTCACGTGTTCAATGTGCGACAAAGACTTCCGTGATGCGAATAATCTTAACCGTCACATTCGGACCATTCACGGTACGAATCATACTTATGTCATATCTGTGGACAACTTTTCAACAGAAAAGACAATCTACAAAGACATATGCGAACACACCATCAACCACGTATGAATACATCAGAACCAGAGACGGCAGCACCATATGTATATTTACAACACCCTCGTAGTGTAAGTCAAGTACCAGACTACCACCACTGTATCTTCAATGATAACCTTACCCGCTACAATGGGAACATTCACAATGATTATCCCTGTCAGTTACGTGCCAATCTATACAATTCGAACCTACAACGGTACGTACATCACCAGATACCACGAGAAAGAACGACACCCTTAGACACCCTGGCAACAAGTCCACTCATAGTAGCAGAGGATATCCAACCAAATGATAGAGACAGCTTGGCAGCCCTTAAGGCGTACTGCAAGGACCTGTCGCTTATGCTACCCAATCAAGTGGTAGTATTAGAAAAAAGTGTCGACCACCGCTACCGGGTGGTTTTGGTATGATAAAAAGAAGTATTCAGATATCTCATGTGTGATGACTTCGACAACAACAGTGTTTTTGATAGTCAACCACCAGAGCCCAGAAGAAGGAAGATCACTAAACCAGAACTTTTTGGTTTTTCACTAATCATCTATGTCATTGATTGTTTCTTATATCAATAAACTGTTTTTCACTACTCATGTATGTCATTGATTTTATCTTATATCACTAAAGTGTTTTTCACTAATCATGTATGTCATTGATTTTTTTCTTATGATATATCACTAAACTGTTTTTCACTAATCATGTATGTCATTGATATTTTTCTTATGATATATCACTAAACTGTTTTGATGAATAACACACATATTTTGGTGATAAAAATATTGAAATCAAGATTTTTGTTTTGTTGATTTTCTTTAGTGGGTTGTTTTCATGACGTTGTCCTCTTCTTATCGGCGAGGGGATGAACAGAGACACATACAGACATGCACAGAGACATTTTATACAGACATGAACAAACTCAGGAGAAAAGTTATGACAAATACAGAAATATTTCAGTCAAATGTATGAAAAGTAGGAAACTTTGCTAACCAAATACGGGAAGATACTTACCAAAATATGAAATGTCTCGACCAAATTTAGGAAAAGTATGAAAATATGATTACCAAATGGGAAGAGACTTTCAATCAAATTTATAAATATTTCAACTAAACTTATAAAAACTAGGAAAATTTGGCAACCAAAAGGGAAAAGGTCAACCAAATACTGAAATATCTCAACCAAAACTTATAAAAATATCATCAATTCTTATAAAAAATAGAAAAATGCGTCAGACAAATCGAAAAATGTTGGCCAAATACAGACATAACTCGAACAAACTTATAAAAAGATAGGAAAAAATATTACCCAACACAACTAAAATGTTGACCAAAGTTATAAATAACACATCCAAACTTAGGAACTGTAGGAAACTTTGTTAACCTTATAAAAACTAGGAATATTTGTCAAATAAAGTGAACCAAGTAAAGACATATTTTCAATCAAACTTATAAACGTGTCATCCAAAGTGATAAAAACTAGGAAAAGCTGTCAGTCAGTCTAAGAAATAACTATGGAAAAGTAAGAACTATGTCGACCAAACTAAGGCAAAGGTGTTACCAAAACTAGGAAAAATGTAACTTCTGTAGTTATCTCATACGTGTCTTGAACTTTTATCTGAAAAACAGTTATCAATGTCACCACTTTCTCTATTTTACATTACCGAAACCTCCAACTTCACCGTATCTGCTACAGAAACCCTTATACAGACTAAGCATTCATCTCACCACACTCTTGGTTTCTTTCTAACATAAACTGGTCACATCAACAAGAACTTCAAACCTCCATTGTACACGTGTTCCATTGAAACAGACATAACAACATTTATGGTAAGGTCGTCTATGGTTCCAACTAGTATTAAAATTGCGATTTATTATTTTTAAGTGTTAATTAAAATTTAACTTTTTCGTTTTCTAACAGTGGTTTGTGTCTATGTCTCTTACAGAAAGAGTTTGTTGTGTTTGGTGAATCGTTAGGGTTAGGGGTTAGGTTAGGGTTAAATGATGTATAGTTAGGGTTAGGATTAGTAAGAAAGAGTTTGTTGTGTTTGTTGTATATAATGCTCTATTTTCCTTAGGCGATCATCATTAGTTACTGTGGTAGTCCAATGATTTCAAATAATTCGTCGCAGGAACCCAATCTCTGTTGTTTTTTCAAGTTCTTCGTAGAGGGTGCTGATCGATGACCTTATTCATTGTCTAGAATAGCGCCTAGTAGTTTAGGGGGACAGATGCTTTACCTCCATTAGGTTGGAAAAGCTACCTAGTCACCAGAAATTATATTGTTCTGTAATCAAAAAGAATGTTAGTGTTATTTGTTATGAAACATTGAAAGTCGGTTAGAAGATGTGGTAGCTGGTATTCGTGAGTTCACTAATGGTAGGCGTGTTTTTAAGAAAGGCCGAGTTTATAACAGACAGTGGTGGTTGCTTGCAGACTTGTCGTTATTGCAGCTGTGAAATGGTAAAGTGAGCTAGGAGTGGATACCCTAAGAAATGCTATTTTAGGCAGACTTCGAGAAAAAACCGTTGTATTGTTGAAAGCTGGAACAATGAAAGGATAGTGTAGCAGACATTGTGGTATGGAAAGTTGAAGATGGCAGCCATGGGAACTGGTTCCGTGATGATGAATACCTAGATGATACAGAAAACTATACTAGTTGGAACCATAGACGACCTTACTATAAATGTTGTTATGTCTGTTTCAATGGAACACGTGTACAATGGAGGTTTGAAGTTCTTGTTGATGTGACCAGTTTATGTTAGAAAGAAACCAAGAGTGTGGTGAGATGAATGCTTAGTCTGTATAAGGGTTTCTGTAGCAGATACGGTGAAGTTTGAGGTTTCGGTAATGTAAAATAGAGAAAGTGGTGACATTGATAACTGTTTTTCAGATAAAAGTTCAAGACACGTATGAGATAACTACAGAAGTTACATTTTTCCTAGTTTTGGTAACACCTTTGCCTTAGTTTGGTCGACATAGTTCTTACTTTTCCATAGTTATTTCTTAGACTGACTGACAGCTTTTCCTAGTTTTTATCACTTTGGAATATACGTTTATAAGTTTAATTGAAAATATGTCTTTACTTGGTTCACTTTATTTGACAAATATTCCTAGTTTTTATAAGGTTAACAAAGTTTCCTACAGTTCCTAAGTTTGGATGTGTTATTTATAACTTTGGTCAACATTTTAGTTGTGTTGGGTAATATTTTTTCCTATCTTTTTATAAGTTTGTTCGAGTTATGTCTGTATTTGGCCAACATTTTTCGATTTGTCTGACGCATTTTTCTATTTTTTATAAGAATTGATGATATTTTTATAAGTTTTGGTTGAGATAATTTCAGTATTTGGTTGACCTTTTCCCTTTTGGTTGCCAAATTTTCCTAGTTTTTATAAGTTTAGTTGAAATATTTATAAATTTGATTGAAAGTCTCTTCCCATTTGGTAATCATATTTTCATACTTTTCCTAAATTTGGTCGAGACATTTCATATTTTGGTAAGTATCTTCCCGTATTTGGTTAGCAAAGTTTCCTACTTTTCATACATTTGACTGAAATATTTCTGTATTTGTCATAACTTTTCTCCTGAGTTTGTTCATGTCTGTATAAAATGTCTCTGTGCATGTCTGTATGTGTCTCTGTTCATCCCCTCGCCGATAAGAAGAGGACAACGTCATGAAAACAACCCACTAAAGAAAATCAACAAAACAAAAATCTTGATTTCAATATTTTTATCACCAAAATATGTGTGTTATTCATCAAAACAGTTTAGTGATATATCATAAGAAAAATATCAATGACATACATGATTAGTGAAAAACAGTTTAGTGATATATCATAAGAAAAAAATCAATGACATACATGATTAGTGAAAAACACTTTAGTGATATAAGATAAAATCAATGACATACATGAGTAGTGAAAAACAGTTTATTGATATAAGAAACAATCAATGACATAGATGATTAGTGAAAAACCAAAAAGTTCTGGTTTAGTGATCTTCCTTCTTCTGGGCTCTGGTGGTTGACTATCAAAAAACACTGTTGTTGTCAAAGTCATCACACATGAGATATCTGAATACTTCTTTTTATCATACCAAAACCACCCGGTAGCGGTGGTCGACACTTTTTTCTAATACTACCACTTGATTGGGTAGCATAAGCGACAGGTCCTTGTAGTACGCCTTAAGGGCTGCCAATCTGTCTCTATCATTTGGTTGGATATCCTCTGCTACTATGAGTGGACTTGTTGCCAGGGTGTCTAAGGGTGTCGTTCTTTCTCGTGGTATCTGGTGATGTAAGTACCGTTGTAGGTTCGAATTGTATAGATTGGCACGTAACTGACAGGGATAATCATTGTGAATGTTCCCATTGTAGCGGGTAAGGTTATCATTGAAGATACAGTGGTGGTAGTCTGGTACTTGACTTACACTACGAGGGTGTTGTAAATATACATATGGTGCTGCCGTCTCTGGTTCTGATGTATTCATACGTGGTTGATGGTGTGTTCGCATATGTCTTTGTAGATTGTCTTTTCTGTTGAAAAGTTGTCCACAGATATGACATAAGTATGATTTCGTACCGTGAATGGTCCGAATGTGACGGTTAAGATTATTCGCATCACGGAAGTCTTTGTCGCACATTGAACACGTGAAAGTAGATCTGGTGGTCATATTGATAAACTGGTCATAAGACACACTTTCGCTTTTTACAACCGCGATCACTGTTTTATCAGATGCCGACGAAACGAATAACGCTCACACCAACCTGTTTCACTGCTGTAGCTAGCCAAGTCAGCACGTGAACAGTATCTGCTTACTACACTAAGCGACTTACAACAGCAGGTTTCACAAAAATAAATCTGTAGATACCCAAGTCAGCCGTGAACTGGCACTGAGCTCACAAGAGACGCCTTCTATTTTATACACTGGGTCTGCACCCTACATAGCCGACGTAGCAATTTTGTAGACAAGCTATTCTCACGCCGCCCGCCTGCTTCCCACAAACCGATGACTCATGCTACCACTTAATGACTTTTGCACATGGCGGTGATGACGTAGGGGCTGTCTCGGACATCCGCGTTCTTTACCAAAAGGGGGTATGTGGTTTGTATAGTTTAGTCTTATGGGTAAGTGTATCTGTACTGGTTGAGGTACCAGTAGTAATGTTTTGGGTCTGTCTTTGTTTTTTGTGTACTTATGTGTCTGTATGTACAAGTGTATCAAGTGTGTATGGGTGTCTGTATGTGTTTTGTGTCTGTCTTTGTTGTTGTATGCGTGTCTGTACGTGGTTGTATATAGTTGTGATGAGAGTAGTAATGCTAGGCGATGGGTGTGTCTGTAATTGAGTATAGTTGTGATGACAGTAGTAATCCTAGGCGATGGGTGTGTATGTGTGTGTGTGTGTACTTGGCTGTCTTTGTGTTTGTCTTTGAATGTTCTTGTGTATGGGTGAGTGTGTTTGTGTGTACTTGTGATGACAGTAGTAATAGTATGGGTTGTCTGTGTCTGTATGTACAAGTGTGTCTGTGTCTTTGTGTGTTTTTGTTTGTAGGTGTGTATTTGTGTAATTGCTTATGGGTGAGTGTGTCTGTGTGTACTTGTGTATAGTTGTGATGACAGTAGTAATAGTATGGATTGTCTGTACTTCTGTGAATGTATGTACAAGTGTGTCTGTGTCTTTGTGTGTTTTTGCTTGTAGGTGTGTAGTTGTGTAATTGATTATGGGTGAGTGTGTCTGTACTTGTGTATAGTTATGATGACAGTAGTAATGGTATGGGTTGTCTGTACTTCTGTGTCTGTACGTGTGTTTGGTTGTCTTTGTCTTTGTGTGTTTTTGTTTGTAGGTGTGTATTTGTGTAATTGATTATGGGTGTGCACTTGTGTATAGTTGTGATGACAGTAGTAATCCTAGGCGATGGGTTGTCTTTGTGTGTTTTTGTTTGTAGGTGTGTATATGTGTAATTGATATTGGGTGTGTACTTGTTGTGGTACCAGTAGTAATAGTATGGGTTGTCTGTGTATGGTTGTCTTTGTGTTTGTACTTGAGTGGTTGTTTATTTGATTATGGGTGTGTACTTGTGTATAGTTGTGATGACAGTAGTAATCGTTGGCGATGGGTGTGTCTGTGTATGGTTGTCTTTGTGTTTGTACTTGAGTGGTTGTTTTTTTGATTATGGGTGTGTACTTGTGTATAGTTGTGATGACAGTAGTAATCGTTGGCGATGGGTGTGTCTGTGTGTACTTGTATATAGTTGTTGATACTGATAGTAGTAATGGTATGGGTTGTCTGTGTATGGTTGTCATTGTGTTTGTATGTGTGTGTGTGACCCTCTTTGTGTCTTTGATTATGGGTGTGTACTTGTGTATAGCTGTTGTTGTGACAGTAGTAATGGTATGGTTTGTCTGTACTTCTGTATGTGTGTACGTGTGTGTGTGTGTGTTTCGTTGTCTTTGTATTTGTGTGTATCAAGTATGTACTTGGTTGTCTTTGTATTTGTATGTGTGTTTGTGTGATCCTCTTTGTGTTTGTATGACCCTCTTTGTATGATTTTTACACACCCCACAAAAATATAGTATAATAATAACGTACCAGTTAATATTCTTGTCGATAATATTGGTAGTACTATTATCACTACTATTGATTCTTCTTCACTCTACCCACCACCATTGCACTATACGTACTTTCCCCTACAATTTAAGTGGTCACTCGACTACTTGACCACTGCTTGACCACGTCATCGATCACTTTAATCACTACCATAATCTTAGGCACATCGTCCTCTACAATTTAAGTGGTCACTCGACCACTTGACTACTACTTGACCACTACTTGACCACTACTTGACCACTAATTTACCACCCTTTAAACATCACCATGTCGCTACGACCACTTTTCCGCTAAAATTTATTCACTTGACCACTGCTTGACCACTGCTTGACCATTAATTTACCACTCTTTAATCATCACCATGTCGTTACAATCACTTTTCCCTAAAATTTTCCCTAAAATTTTCCTCACTTACACACCGCTTGACCACTACTTGACCACTAATTTACCACTAATTTACCACTAATTTATACATTACCATGTCACTACGACCAATTTTCCCTAAAATTTTCCTTACTTGACCACTTGACAACTGCTTGACCACTGCTTGACCACTAATTTACCACTCTTTAATCATCACCATATCATTACAATCACTTTTCCCTAAAATTTCCTTACTTGACTACTTGACTCTTACTTGACCACTTGACCACTGGTTGACCAGTGTGTAACTGCGAACACCTCTTATTACATTTATGACCACCCCTATATCACTCCTACTTGATCACTAATACCCCTTACCATCAAATGACACCTATTATAACTTTATAAGATTTCGTTTGTAATGATGGTAGTGAATATACCACCCTTTACCTTCACTACTATCACACTGTTCAGATGATAGTAACCACCTCTTACTTCGAGTATAACCACGACCCATCACACCCTTGTTTATACATCACTACACCACGCATACTAACACATTCATATACGTAACCACCATATACCCATCCCATGAGTAGAAACCACGACCCATCACACCCTTGTTTATACAGCACTACACCACGCATACTAACACATTCATATACGTAACCACCATATACCCATCACACCCTTGTGTATACATCACTACACCACGAACAGACACATTCATATACGCCACCACCATATATCCATCCCATGAATAGAAACCACGACCCATCACACCCTTGTTTATACATCACTACACCACGAACAGACACATTCGTATACGTAACCACCATATATCCAACCCATGAGTAGAAACCACGACCCATCACACCCTTGTTTATACATCACCACGCATACTAACACAATCATATACGTAACCACCATATACCCATCACACCCTTGTTTATACAGCACTACACCATGCATACTAATACATTCATATACGTAACCACCATATATCCAACCCATGAATAGAAACCACGACCCATCACACCCTTGTTTATACAGCACTACACCACGCATACTAACACATTCATATACGTTACCACCATATACCCAACCCATGAGTAGATACCACGACCCATCACACCCTTTTTTATACATCACTACACCATGCATAGTGAACACATTCATATACGCCACCACCATATACCCAACCCATGAGTAGAAACCACGACCCATCACACCCTTGTTTATACAGCACTACCCATACTAATATACCCTACGTAACCAAAATAACTTTCCCCTTCACACCCTCTCTTTCCAGAACCAACCAACTACTTTTACCTTAATTACTTTTACAGACACCCGTCAATCACACCCACCAGGCACGCCGAAAAAAACCCGTTCCCACAAAAATTGCCCCCGCCCAACTCAAAAAAACTTCAAAATATTTCCTTCATAAACCCTATCAGCCTCCAGATTCTGGAGCCGAGTCGACAATTTTACCCATATTTCCTTCATAAACCCTATTGTGGAGGCTGAAAATGGGGTCCGGAAACCCTAGTATACTACTTAAGTTGCATATCATGTACATGACGTCGCAGTCGACTCCAGCATTTTTGGATGTTTGTGATTCCTGGGCAAGTTCAGTAGTTTGACATTGCTTTCTGAATGACCTGCATTCATACCATTCTATAAAATCCAATGCGAGGCGGTCTGCTACCAAATCGCCCGCAGCTTTGTTTCGAACGCGGGATGCGAAATTATGAAACCCCTTCACCTCTTCTATTAAAGATTGCACGATTTATTACATGGCATATTTCGCTGCATCTCGTCACGTACATACTGCAGAATTCACACAACACAAAGTGAAATAACTAGATAAATCCTTCGAGCTTGAATACACATGTTCGCACAGTAATGTCAATTGTCTACCACCACAATTTTAAACTGACTATCATGTCTTTCTGTTTGCACAAAACTGGCCTATGTATGTGAATCATTATGGCTTCTGCAAACTTTAACAAGCAACTAATTTGTGTATTAAACAACACGGGAAAAGGCACTGTCAATAACATGGCCGGTTTCCAACACGTGCCGTGCAGTCGAAGAAGCGGGAATTTCGTGGTGTTTTCGGCCTCCCTAAGTTCCCATTGCCTGTGTGTAGTATCTTGTTAATCCAATTACGTATTTGTTCAACCAGTCTGTTGTTCAACTGCCGCTCTGTCCTGTCGATGTAGGAACCTGCACCTGCATGTGAATTTGTAAATGCAATTGGATTTGGTGTACTGAGGGACATATTCTTTAACTGCTGGGGTTGAAATAGGTGTGGTTCTGTACCTAATAACTGGAGTTGCAGCACAGAATGTTCGCCCTACTGCTGTAATGAGCCGGTCTTGTAGATGTTACATTACGTCATCCCCTCGAAAGGTTAGCTGGATAAATACCTTGAGTTTAATGGCTGTAGTTTCGTCTGGTTTTGTTTTCGGCTGTTGGCAGTGGTGGTTTATAAATCCTGTGGAGTACCCATTCAGGCGTAAGACATTCTTCAGAGTTTCAAATCCCTCTGACAGTATGTCCTGGGAGCATATCTTCCGAGCACGATCAAACAGGGTCCATACTAAGTCATGTTTGTACTGGACAGGTGCGAAGCTCTGAAAATTTAAACATGAGTGCCATGACACAAAGTAGATAAGTAGAGTAAAGTAGAGGCAATAGAGTTAAAACAGAAGAACAAGGGAATATGAATTAAATCCCTTGATGCCACGACACAGTTATGAAAGCAGAGAAAGGGTAGGCAAGGGAGATAAAACAAAAGAACACAGGAGTAAGAGTTAGATCCTGTTACCCAGGGTTACAGAGCGTGGTCAAGCACAGCTCAAAACAAATCGTACGAAGTGTGAGACACGCAAAAAGTGAGCGAGTCGAGGCACAGCTCAGAAGTGGACAAGATTTGAAAAGTCACTCACTGGCTCAGGGTCATCGTAAGCTTTATGTTGAAGAAAATACTACCAACAACCATTTCCATATTAAAGATTCTTTTTTTTTAAGGAAAATGAGAACGACGCGGCGACGGCGAACATCGGGAAATAGAGCCGGAGCCGTTTGAAAGCTGACGTTTAGTTTAGTTTGGTCGATGGATCAACTATCCTGACACATGGGTGTAACCCTTAAGTGCTCCGTTCTCCTCCTAACTCAAAACTGAGTCTGGAGAAACTCAGCTCAGTGCACGAACTCCGTAGCACCGGCGAGGATCCTTAAATACTTTGGATAGATTTTAACTCGAAATTTTGTCCGGGCAGCGCCGTTAGGCTACTCTTTTTCCATTTGCAACTGCCAAGGGATTTTTTAAGTGCGCAACAATACACCGGGCATCCGATCTCACTACCCAGAGACCAGCTGACGTGACAACAGCAACTTGTACAACGCTAAATCGCCAGAATTTCAGTGGAAGATAGCGAATCCGCCAACTTGTTATAATGAAACGTTGCGACACTTTGCATGGGTCAAGACACAAAGGGGTCAGCATGTTAGCTGCTATTGAGGTATGTTCAATAAAAGTTTTGAAAACGATGGGACGCAGTCCTTCTTTAGTTGTTCTTCAGTATGTTAAAAGCGCCAGGAGTCGTTAGTGGAACGAGGCAGAATTGAATGAATAAACACGCACACCCCCCTAAGAATGCCATGGCACATGTGGGGATCCCGTATACGTGACACTGAGAACATTGTTAAACCAACAGCTTGAAAATTGAAAGTCTCAACGTTACTACAAGATAATAAACTTTAACATTGTTGGGCAGAAAGTGAAAGGAGCATTGCTGATGATACATAGTCACACAGATGGCAACAATCAAACTCAAGTATCTACCTACAAGAATATTAGTCATTGTGAAAGAAATTAAATTTATTGAAAGCGTTAGAGCAGTCCTGAGCCCCAGTCTGAAAATCTGTGTCCTGTTTTTGGAATGTCTGAATATTGAAAGAGATGACAGTCATCTGCCTATAACAACATTTACTGTGCTACTTACAACGATATTGCGTACTAATCACACCGACATTATCATCAAGTGACATTTGATAGTGAAGAAATACTCCACCCACGGAGTTCATCAACATCGGTAGAATAGTAGGCTCTTCTACGAACATTTTAGGCGGCGCAGCACCTCCATGTAGGATTAGTTTTATACTACTACAGCCTATTTCACCTGCCAGATCAACCTGATCCTCGCAGGAAGAGTCGAGATCATTCTCAGGACAGAAAGTTAAGTTGCTTGCGTGTTGTTTGTCTTTCTGTTGTGTGCATTTGTCTGTGATCGTGATAGTACAGGTCCACTCTTCTATCAGACTGTCTATCTTGTCTCATCGTTAATTGTGCGGACGGTTGGAGGGCTATCTTTGTGTTCCTATCTCTATTATTAACACAAAGATATTCAGTCTTGTCAACAGCAAAAAGTGTCATTGTATTGTATTGTAATCGACAATTGTCAAGAGCGTTGTTTCGTTTTATAAATAAGCCTTCGTGAAGCGTTGTACTATCCCGTGATCAGTGTATCTTATGTAATTATGTGAAATTGTTCTGTTGATAATTGATTAAATTTCTTTTAGGTGTTTACGGTCTAAAGTGTAGAAGGTATTGAACACATCTCATTAAGACGAATTGACGAATTGACCAGATTGTCTTTGCTAACAGCAGTGTAATTATTTATTGCGAGCATCTTCCTGAATCATCTCAGCAATCCAACTGATCATGTGGATATTGTAAGTTGATATTAAATACACTTAACAAGTGAAACTTACAAGTGCCAACTTTAATTTTCAGACAACGTGATTACATTATAGACTTAGCTGAAAATATCTAGTGAAATACTTATATTATCTAAGTTAAATATATTGCAATAAATCATGTCTACATTGCAAGACTTCATTGCCATGGGCAAAGGATTGTGGTCTGTCAGGCTCTGATCTCTTATCATGGGCTAATGAAGTACTTAGTACTTTCCAGGCCCAACAACGTAAAGAAAGAATTGAAGCTAGAGAAGCAGAAAATGAAAGATTAGAAGCAGAGAAAGTGAAAGCAGCTGTACAATTACAAGCAGAGAAAGAGAGATTACTTATAGAGAAAGAGACCAAGGGAAGAGTGTTAGCAATACAGAAAGAATCTAAAGAAAGAGTTAGTATTAGAGGAACAGTAATTGGCTTTCAGTAGAGAGACAATGGAAGCTGAGCAAATTATGAAAAAATAAAGAGATTGAGAGAAACTTAAAAGTAAAGCAACTTGAGAAACACAAAGATTCTGAAATAGCTCAAACCAAATTGGCTTCATCGACTTTGGATCCATCAGAAGGTACAGGTAATCATCAGAAACTATGCAGCCGGTGACTCTATATCAGCATGGATAACAAATTTTGAAATGTTGATAAAACACTACAAAGTTCCCATCGAATAATGTACTAAATCTTTTCATAAGCATCTCGCCATCTAACCTTTAAAAGTCGTGGAAATCTATTCCAAAGATCTCCGTACCATTTATGTGTACGTTAAACAGAGTGTCCCTAGAAATTCAGTTTACATCAGGTTGGTTTATGAACAGCATACAGGACTCTAAAACCGAAGACTAACAAGACCTTCCTTGACTTTGTCTCAGAAATTCAGTCTTTATTTGATACATAGCTAAAATATGCACACGTCCAGGGCAACTTCCACAATCTGAGAGACCTCATGTTGAGGGAAAAGCTGATCTCAGCGGTTCCTGATGCGATGGCTACATTCCTCATCGAAAACAAGCACAACATTGTACAAGAGATGGAATCCACAAGTGAAGCTTATTACAACGCCCATAGGGAGGTCTTGGCTGGATGTAATCAGCCTGATCTGATAATATGAGCGTCTGCCAGATTCTCTACACAGATATATAATAATAGTAGTCAGATAAGGCAACAACCATATAACCAACAAACACCGCATCATCCACGCTACCAAAACAGACCTAATAATCAAGGTTATTTACAACCATCGACAATATGTACAATAATTGTATGCAGATTTTTTAAACACACACATGGGTCTATGAGATGTGTGACAAAAATTTCAAATATGAAGCATATTTGAAAGATATGTCTTCAAGAAGAATTGATAGGTATATTTTCTATAAAACTCAGTTAAAAGTTACCTCTGCAACAGTTATGGCCAGTTTGTCAGACAGTGTACATTAACAGATGTGTACAAAGAAACAAACATGGTGAACATCATATCAAGCAGTGACGAAGAGGAACAATAAGAAACAAATGCGACAGACGTATACAACAGACAGAATGACGGTAATAATAGTAAGGTTTACATACAAGAAGACAATACACCAGACGAAAACTTAGACGTTCGATAGCCCTTAGTTAATGGGTTAGCAGTGAAAATTATTAGAGACACCGGAACGTCAATTATTAGCGTTGACTGGAAACTCATAAAAGACGAATATTACGCAGATGAAAAAGTGACGTGTAGAATATTTGATGGGGCATTAAAATAATATAAAGTAGCACGGACTGACATCAATTGCCCATTTTACCACAGACGTGTAGCAGATGAAGTGCTTTCACAACCTACAACTGAACTGATAGTAGGCAATACATCAGACATAAAAGAATGCACTAGCCAAGACATAGAGAAATTGGAGAAAGAGAACCTTCAGATAGCGGAAGGAAACTAAGCATCGTTGACCTTCCCGACAGAAGACACACAGATTAAAATAGAAGACTGTGGATCAGACACATAGACAGACATGTACAGGACAGACAATGACGAGATGGAAAAACGAAGACAAATAATGATCGCAAATGCAATGGCTATAAACTTATTA